>OY856410.1:1045524334-1045724334 GCA_963693085.1 Alisma plantago-aquatica
TCCTACTAAGCAAGAATGATTCAAGTAGAGATTTTCAAGAAACAATTCAGCCTAAGTTGCTAGCTAACAACAATGGGGTTAGTTTACTCAATTGACTCAAAACCAATTTGATAGACTAAGGTAAGAAAACTAAGCAACGACTCATATGAAGTCAACTATCAACCCGAGACAAGGATCTTGATAACGAGAGTAGGAGTTTCTAAACCTTAACTGAGATCCAAAACTCTTATTGAAAGGTCCAAAACCTTGGGTGAACACCAACTCTGAAACTTGGATTGTTTATTTATGTTTTTATGATGTCAAAAAACCCAATTACCCTAAATCCCACATTACTTACAATTAGGGTTATGAATAAACCAAACCCTAATTAAGCCCATCAAAATCATGTTAAGCATGTATAGACACCATTAAAATGATTATCCCTTTTTTTAAATCTAAATAATAAAGAACCACACATTCAGGTGATACAAACACAAGTAGGGTTAAAATAGGAAGCATAGTCTCACCTGATCGCTCACGACAACTTAATCTACTCGAGAGTAGGTCTTTGGGTTAGCTTCCCATTTACGTAGGCTTAAATCATGGCCACCCAACCCTTTTGTTGTCTTGGTATGATTGACTCCACTTTATTGAACCTAAACTTTTTCCCATCTAGTATTGACCATCCTCGTTGGCTTGGGGAGAGTAGCAACAAAACCAACATGAGTCCTATTAGGACTCTAATGTGGTAAAAGGAGTGTGGAAAAGGTCGATGGTGCTTGAAGACTTAAGACTTTGGCACATCATAGCTCAGGGGATGTATTTTTGATCATTTTTACACATCACAATATACGTCTTTATGATTTGGATTGTTCAAATGATGTATGTGATGAACCAAAAGCGATGATCCTAAGTGATGATCCTACGTGCAAGAATATTTTCACATTCACATCGAGCTAACATATAATACCATTAACAAACTGATAAACATTTTGATCTCATCATCACCTACATCCATATAATATGTGAAGCCATAGAGTGAAACCAACTAATTACAAAACAATCATTGCTTAAATAGTAATTATTCTGAAAGCATCTCTATCCCACACTATATTGTTGACTAAATTGGACATTAATATACCCTTTTTTTTATGATGACAAACATTTCATTCTTGTGGATCTAACGTGCTACTTGAGTATTTCAGGGTTCAAGGAAATAAGAAATTGGATAATTGAAGATCAACAGAAATGGAAGATCAATGCGCTTAAATGTTTAATATTTTCATGATTGTACTCAATGCAAAAACTTGTACAAGTATATATGTACAAGTACCTAGATATCATGTAAATCAAGCGTTAGATCTTCCTCATCCATCACAACCCTTAGATAGGTTTCCCCCCAAAGTTAGAGTCACCATCACCCATGATACACACACTTAGAAGGTGATTCAATAGAAATAGGGACACTCTCGTTCGACAAACTTCTCGACCGAGAACCACCTCGGTCGAAATTGTGAGCACTGTTCAACAACTTACACAATTGTGCTCTAAATTAGCATTCGGTCAAAAATAACCTTGACCGAGTAAGCAACGATCTAAAGTTTGTGACTATTAGACTAGGTGGTTGGTAGTTGGGAGTTGGAAATAGACGTTGCAACACTTTTGCTCCAAACCCCTCATCGGTCGAAGAAAAGTTCGACCGAGACACATCTAGGTCGACAAGTTCCTCGACCGAGATAGTTTCTGGATTACACTTTTCAGATTGAAATAATTAGCCATTGCAAGTCAATTAATGGATACCTAACGGCTAGTGAAGCACTAAGAACACTCTAGAAACCCTCTAAAAAGTCCCTAAGTACTTACAGACTATTCATATAAACAGTAGAGGCCTTAGGACATTTAAAGCATACAACTACACTTGAGAATACATTCTAATGAGCAATTAAGCATGAGCTACACTTGCCATCTTATTTTACTTGCTTCAATTTCATGTCCTATAGCTACAATTTCCTAGCCACCACATATAGTCTCTTCCATCTTAAGTGGATAGGATATCTATACGCTTGATAAAGGATCAAAGCGTTGTACTTCATTGGATAAGTATTTTCCTTCTTTCAATCAATTTCTTGTACATTGCATTTTGTTCTCCTTGACTACTCCTAGGATTGGAGGCTGTTGAAAGGAGGTTGCTTAGTGCTACTTCAACAAAGTGAAGGTTGCTCCAAAGTGTGCTTGAGATTACTTCAAGGAATGATGCTTCAAGGGAGGTTAGAGCTACTTCTAAAGGAAGGCTATCTCAAGGTTGTGGAGCTACTTCTAGGAGGTGAAGGCTGCTCCAAGGACTTGAAGTTACTTCAAGAAGGCTGTGTCAAGGAGGTTGAGCTACTTTAAGGAGAAGGCTACTTCAAGGGTGTAGAAGGTGATTGTATTTTGTATAACATCATTGCGAGGTAATAAAATTAATCACTTTCAAAATCCCAATTGTAAACAATTGGGTAGTGGATTGACTACCTTTGATTTCAAAAGTAGGAACAACTGTACATCCAAGGGTCTTCTTTATTTCCTCCTTCTTTGGTTTGATTGTTTAATTAATTTTAAAGTTCCAAGAAGCTCTATTCACCCCTATCTGGATCTTTTATACACCATGCACAACATCAACCTTGATTTTGTATATTAACATGTCAAACATCATTCTCATGTTTTTACCTCACTGTTAAATATTACATACAATTTTTTTTATACTTTTCACATGTTGAACTAACCATTTTATTACATAATATGGTTATAAATAATTAAGTACCGCACTCATCCCGTAGCATACCATTAACTCCTTAATACTTTTCTTTTGACTTCACAAGCCAACACGGTGATATATATTTTTCTTTACATAAATCAGAGATTCATTTATTACAGTAATAATGATTTTTGGCAAATCACAAAGAACAATATTGATTAACAAGTATATCAATTTGGCAATTTGGTAACAAACTCATAATTAAGCAACTTTATGACCTCCGTGGTTCGGTCTGCATTTCCACCAGTCGAGATAGATCATATATACCCCAACCAAGCACACCTGTTTAACCGCATAAAAAAGTGGGAACACAGCAGAAGACGACGTCATTATAACTTCTGTTCCATTCGGTCAAAAGAAATGGCATAACTTTCTAACTCATGGCCTGTTCAACTGTTTTGTTTCGCAAGTAACAAAGGGGAAGAACACACGATGCTGCCAAGGCATATGCGATAATGCAAACAAGCCGCCCTGCTTGCCAATTGAATTGAATGACAAGAAGATTATAGTCCACTCCGCTCGCAACCTTCATATCGGTTCGGCGTAAGACGCCCTAAGATCCTTCCTCTTGGCTTGCAATGGATCCAGAGCAGACGTTCCTGCGGGTGCACGCGCGGGTGTCCGGGATGCTTTCTCAGCTGCTAACACCTCGCATCCGGACGGTTCTGGAATACATCTACCTCTCCGTCGCCATCGCTTCCTTCGCGCTTCTCGTCGTCATGCACACCAATTTCGTTCAGCAGGTGAGAATTATATGCTAGAATTCGTGATATACTCCGTATATATTACTGATTGGCAGGTGCTTGCCATTCTGTATGTCTACGGCTGTTATAAGTTGCTTGCCTTGTTCGTTTGGGGTTGGCATTAGTACAGAAAGAAACTCAAATTGTCATATCTTCCTAAAGGTGAAGCAAACATATTCGACACGCCTAGTTTGCCATCGAATCACCAGGGCACTGTGAATTCAAAATATGCTAGAAAGATCCACAACTAGTTAAATTAACGGAAGGCTGACAAACTGACTCATTATGGCACCTCAATAAAAATTACAGTGCTCCTGGCGTGCATGGTCCTAGGACTCCAACTGGCAAACTGATTTCCTGTAATAGCAATTTAAGCCTCACCAAAATGAAGCACGAAATCTCAGAAGGAAGATTATATATCAAAATGAACTGGAAAAATATGTAAAGAACTGTATCATAATAAAATCCGCCAGAAAATGATTTGACAATTAGGTGCACTTTCACATAGGCAATTAGTATTCTAAATTATAAACATGGAGGTGAACATAGAGGAGTAGTTGACAAGGGTGAGGCAGCACCATAGGTGAGCATGACGTGCTAAGACCTATGCGTAGTTTAAACTTTCGGCGAAAGTGTCGAAATTTCCACAATTATTTCCATACCGATGGCCATCGGACGTCGGAATGCACTGTCGAAACGCACTGACCATCGAAAATTTTCTTTTTTCTTAATGTATTAATATGGAGTTATGGACTACCTAAAGCATACTTTTTTGCATAGTTTTGTGTCTTTAAGTCTATATCTTGTGCTTGCAAACTATAATGACTTGATTCATTCATTTCACCATTGAAAATTGACATCAAAATTCTCCATCGAAATCCCCATCCAAGCAGTTCAGGGTCCTTCACTCATAAATGAGGAGACCTCACCCCCAGTCCCCACATATCCAATATGAGATCTTATTGCATATTTAAGTAGATCTGCACTAGTAGATAATTCTAGTAAAATTTCATTAATGAATTCGTTAATTTTGCCATCAAAACGTCAAGAACGCGTTTGTCGAAATTTCAGTCGAAATTTCGGTAAGTTTCTGTTTCTGTGGCCACCGAAACGGCATCAAAATCAAACATTTTCTTCCTTGGACCTATGGCATTGGGTATAAGAATGCAATGATTTGTGGCAATGTAGGGTTAATAGTACTTATGGATCTAACTTGCTCTACAAAGAGAAATGGGTGATATCAATATTTAAGGAGGAGAGGTAGGGAAATCTGTCCCAGTAGGGCTTTTTTTCGGGTAGGGTTAATCAATGGTGCTGATGGGAGCCTCTATGACCTTGTTGTCAACATGTAGATGGAGACTTTCGAGCATGCTACCTCCCCAGACATGGTTAATCTTGATTAATTGAAGGCAACTTGTAAGGCTAGCAAGGTATTTCATGGGCCATTTTTGGTTTCGTCACTGTCACTGTAGGATGCTTGGGAGTGTGTGACACCTTGATGCATTGGGGCTAGATGTTTTGCAAAAAGAAAACATATATGGACGCGAATGAAAGTGGTTTGGTCTCCATGTTTGTTCTGGAAGAGGTTAGTGAAGAGCTGCTAGGTATATGAAGGTTTCTAGAGGCATCAATGGAGGAGAAACAAAGGGTGGACCAGTGGAGGACAATGGTGGTTGTAGAGTTTGGAATTGTGAGGTGCTGGGCACATGAAAGGGTGAAGATATTGGGACACTGTTGGGCCTACCAACCATGACCATTGTGAGAATGCATGATATTGTTCAACATATTTCTACATTAAGAGAATTTATCTAAAGAGCTCTTGAGTTTTTCATTTTCCCTAGCAAGTGGGGGCGATGCGCATTAAGGACAAGTTGTATGAGGTATGAACATGTGCAACGCAGGTCGACTAATATGCCTATTCAAAACAATGCTATGAGTAAAAAACAGTTCAAAGAAGAAGAGGCAACCTCTAAATTAATTGGGGTAGAGCGTGTAAAGAGAGATATCGAATCTTTACATCTTGATTAAAGTACGACTCATAACAGAGATGATTGGAAAAGAAGGATCCATGTATCCGACCCCAACATGGTTGTGATTGAGGTTTAGATGATGATGACTATCAATTAGTTAGTTAAAATGGCTAATTTTGCTAACCATATCTGGTATATGTTGATCAATGGAGAATTAGGAAAATATCACCAGTTCATGTTGAGTTTGTGTAAAATAACTACATAGTAAGATATATGCATGAATATTGACTTTCAATGAATATAGAATGGTCAAGTAAAATTTTGTACATGTTTTATAGTGTTGATGACGATATTGATATTCTTATGAAATGAATGGCATATGAGATTTTGTTATTGGATTCCACGAAGGTGTTGTGGCTACAGACACTGTGAAGACGCTTGGTTTGATGTTAATTTTGATTTGGATCCATCCTTGGGAGAGAAGATGGTGTGTAGACTTAGCTTATCCAATACTTCTACAGTTCTATCCTATGGCACGTAAGTGACCGCCTTCCAGGTGACAGTACCTGCACTTGTAGCTGCCAGGCTATGGAGTTATAGGGTATGGCACGGACCCGAACCAAGATCAGACTTAAGGACGTGGGAACACCCCTCCAGTTGGTATTGAGTCAATGACTTACGAACCATCACAAGATAAGGTGGGGATAGAGAAAGTGCGGGGGTGAAAGTCCAACAAAGGCTGGCACAAAGTCATGTAAAGGGAAGAAGATAAAGTCCAGTGAAGGCTGGAAAGGGCCTATGGAAAAAGTCCTAAGGCATACAAACGAAAACAAAGAGAATGGGAAAACTGGCTTCACACTTTTGTGGCACTGTATTGGTTAGGGCATAACTTACATAGCCTGTTGGATGATCATCTATACCCGTTGGACAGCTCCAAGTCTTGTTTCCTTTCCTTTTTGTCTTTCGACTTTTATAAAACAAGTTCCCTCTTTAAAGAAATTTTCATGGTCACAATGTCTTAAGACCATTGATTACAGGAAATACACCAAGGTAAGAAAATAAGTATTGGATCTTTCTTTCATATAACTATATTGATAAACATCTTCAGTACTCTGTCACATACATAGTTTTAAAAACGGTATGCGTTATGCGTGCGGAGAGGTCACCTTATAGAGTATATGCGGTAGGTGGGAATATATGCGGAAGCATACGCTGTTTGGATTTTTTTAATAATTAATTATTATATATATAAAGAATCACACAATTGCATATTTAGTTTGTACATTACATATTTAGACCCTAAAATTTGAGATAGATTCAAATATAAAGTTTCAATGAAAAGTGAAGTCCCACTTAGAATGCATTCTACAATCATTACAACATAACCTCTAATAAAAGCACACACAAAATGGTTTAACACAAGTACATAACAATCAACACAAACCAAATTGTACAAAAAATGCCAGCATGTCTTAGAGGTCCAAAATAAGAAATATTAAATAAGCATGTGTCTCGTGTACAAAACATACAACAAAACAATACATCAAGAGAATGTTATTAATAATAATATAATCTAGTTTGGTCCAAGATAACAAATGTCCATCTAAAAATCGCCAACTAATCGGCCTTATAAGCGACTAAGTATATGCGGGCCGCTTATGCGACCCGTGCGACCTTTTTTTGAAACACTGGTCACATAGCAATTAAAATTTCATTGTATTTTTTTTCCTTTTTTCTTCCTATATTGTAAGGAAACTTTTTGTTTGTTCGGCAGGTGAGGGTAGGATTTTATTTGATTCAATATGGATATATTTGTGTGCTTTCATGACCATGAACGTGACAATTATTTTTCTTGTGAAGCCCGGATGCTCTGGTGAACTTGCTGGTGTTGAGATAGCTGAAGCACAACTTGTTCAGATCAAGGTATAATATGATAATACTTCCAGATGTATATTTTCTAGCAATTTGTGATGTTACTTTGCTAGTCTGCATTATATAATATAAAAGAGACTTCTTTTTATGAGCAACCATTTCATTCTTTCTAGGGATGGCAATGGTACCGGTTTCGCACACCCGGTAACCAAAACCATTCTACCCATCATTAAGTCGTGTTTGGTCGTGTCCGCCTCCCATTCAACGGGTTGGATGGCATTTTAAATATGGGAAACCATGGTTGGAATGGGAATCCATTTTTGCATGTAGATGTGCATATCGCTACTGGAGTTTTTGTTGCAACCGTCTCCCGAACTACGTGCCAATGCCGTCGACATGTACCGGTACATAATGAGCATGCTCGACGCCGCTGGAGGGTGGACAAGCCAGATGTGCAGTGCAGCCTCCGGGCCAGTTTTGTCTCCGTCGTCGGCTTTGTGAGACACGGCCGGGGTAGAGGCAGTGCCTCCGGTCCGATGAGCCTCGCACCGTCAGAGACCACGCCATGGGAGTCCATTTCACCCACCTCCACATGATACAACACGAATTCTTACGCCAGCTCTAGCTCTCATCCCATATTACACTCACTGCTGTGAACTCATTGCTGCCCCCGCCATACGCTCACCACCACTGTGAACTCATCGCATTCGCCAGTGGGATGCACACAATGGTCTCAACGTCGTGTAGGTTGGCGTCCGGAGACCCTTCCCACATTTCCCAGCCGGACGCCTGCATCTCGTGCCCGCCGCAGAGCCCGAGTAGGGAGCCAGACTCCATTGAACAGCCCAACGTGTACGCTACAGTCACCAAATGTGAATGTGTTGGTGGACGACATGATTGTAGAACCACTTGACGTCGGTGTCGACCAGGCTGGGTGTCGAGGTTATTGTGGCGTCGCTCTAGTCGGCAGTTGGCAGCACCGACGCATCTGCTTCTTTGTCTGAGAAATGCGGCCGCCAACCTCGCAGCTGGTTGATCTTTTTCCTTCTTCGTGCCTGGAGCCTCGGAAAAGGCTTCCGGCCCGACAATGCTGGAAATGGAACGGTGGATCCTGGAGAGAAGAGCCGCCATGGTGCAGCAGACTGATTCCTGGACACAATGGCGCTACTACAGTGGAGTGGCAATATATTGTGAAATATCTTCACTATGGCTGCGAGGTCAGTATAGAGATATGTAGTTTCATGTGTTTTTCTGTTCCTTTACTTTGAGTGTCATGTGCTTAGCATGTGCCTCACTTACTCCTTTTTCTTATGTTGTTTAGTCCCATATGGGTAGCGCTTAGTTTATTCTCTTGTTATGTTTGCTATATAAGAGACTCCTATGTAATCTGTTTTGATTATCCAATAAACAACACTTCTCCTATTTTACATGGTATCAAGAGCAGGCCCTCACTTTCTCCCACCCTAATTTCCCACCCATGACATAACAGCCCCTCCCCCCCCTCCTAGCCGCCGCCGCCCCCCCCCCCCCGCCCTAGCCGCCGCCGCCACAACCCCTCTCCCCCCACCTCCTCCTCCCTCCACCCCTCCAACCCTATCCCTAGCCGCCCCCCCCCCCCAAACAGCCGCCACCAACCCCCCCTGTCGCTGCCGTCGGGCGCGGCACCCTGCTGCTGCCCCTCCACCGGAACAACCTCCTCCCTTCTTTTCACCCACTCCCCTCATCCCTCCCCACACTACCATCTTCTCCATATCTTCCATCCTCACCATATCCACCATTTTCCCCACAATTTCCCTCTCAATCCTCTTCTAAATCCTTACGTACAGCCCTGTGCACTTTCTAATTTTTCTCCGTCCACGTCCGGAAGCTTGCGGATTTGTGATCGGGACACCTCTGGCCTTCTAAAGTTGAGAGTCTACTTTGTTCCTCGGGATTTCTGCCTGCGCCTCATGTTGGAACGTTGATTTTTCCTCATGATGGCGTAGGTTTCTATGTCTTATTTGCCCATATTGGGTCCTTCTGATCTGCCTTGTCAGATCTCTGCTACTTCTGCCCATTAAGGGTCTCTGCTGCAGCCTCTGCCTGTCTAAGGGTTCTACTGCTTCTCTACGGCGTGGTCCATTCTGCAGTCATGGCATATTCTGAGCCACCCAGATCTCTGTGCGTCACCACTGTCAAACTTGAAGGAGGATCCAACTACCATCTGTGGTCTGCGTCGTTTGTGCTATATGTCAAGGCACAAGGATGATACCATCATCTCACTGCTGAGCCCCCGGCTGCCCCTACTGCTGATGCTGAAGCCAAGACTAAACAGGACTACATTCAGTGGTCCAAGGATGACTCCGGTGTCATGTTTTGGATTCTCAACAACACCGAGCCTCGGATCAGCCAGTCTCTACTCTGCTTGCATGATGCCAAGACGATGTGGGATCAATTGGCACATGTTTATTCCCACCGGGAGAATCCAAAGCGGGTGTTCGAGATTTTCAAACAACTCGCCAAGAAGGAGTTCTCCAATGACTTGTCGATCGATGACTTCTACAACCAATGCTCTGCTTTATGGAATGAATACGAGCTGTATCATCCATTGACTGCCGATATTAAAATTGCACAGCAGCACCGCAATGAACTTCGCCTGGTGCAGTTTCTGGCTGCGCTCCCTGACTCCTTCTCCGGGGTTGTTGATCAAATCCTGTCCAGTGACCCGCTTCCTACTGTTCGTGATGTCCTCAAACGAGTCCAACGACTACCTTCGCTGACTCCTACTTCTGCTCCTGCACCTTCGACTCTGGTTGCTCGCTCTACTGGTTCAGGCCGTGGTCGTGGCCGCGGTCGCGGCCGTGGTGGACGACCTCCTACTTCTGGCGGACGGAGCACTCCTGCACCTGGACGGAGCAATTCACCTCATCCACGCCACTGCGGCTGGTGTGGCCGTGATAACCATACTGAGGACCGCTGCTGGATAAAGCATGGTAAACCCGCTTGGGTCAACCAAGCGGCTGATGATACTACTCCTGCTGCTTCTTCTGTGGATCAATCTGCTGCACCACCTAACACTGAATGGTTACGCTCGGAGTTTGACAGAATGTTTCAAGAACGTCTGGCACAACTACCATCTACCTCAGACTCATCAGCCATGCTTGCCTCGTCCTCGTCCGGTAACACAAAGTGGTGCATCGACTCTGGTGCTTCCACTCATATGACTGGTACTCGTCATTTATTTTCACACCTTACCAAACATACTCCTATTTCTTCTGTCACTGTGGCAAATGGCTCAAGAACTACTGTTAGTGGCACTGGCACTGTTCCTCTATCAAAGGAATTATTTCTTCGTTCTGTGTTATATATCCCAAACTTTCCTGTCAATTTACTTTCGGTCAGCAAAATGGTTAAACAATTAAACTGCTCTGTTAAATTTGACCCGTCTGGTTGTATTATGAAGGATCTTCGCACGAAGACGAGGATTGGTTCGGGCCGTGAGGGACCAGATGGGCTGTACTACCTGGATGGACCACCTACTCCAAAGGCGATGCTCTCTACCTCGGTGACAGAACTTCAACTGCATGTTAGACTTGGTCATCCATCTGCGGCGAAACTAAAACACCTTTTTCCTGGAATCTCTGGCAATAGCTTTACTTTTGAATCCTGTGTAATGGGCAAGCATACAAGATCTGTTTTTCCTGCAAAAAAATCTATTTCTTCTTCAGCACCTTTCGAACTTGTTCATGCAGATATTTGGGGGCCATGTTCTGTGCCCAGTCATTCTGGAGTAAAATATTTTCTGACTTTTATTGATGATTACTCTCGTCTTACTTGGCTGTTTTTGCTCAAAGGTCGAAATACTGTATTAGATTGCATTAGTACCTTCTTTGCTGAAATTAAAACTCAATTTGATCGACCCATTAAAACCTTCCGGACTGACAATGCACTAGAATTTATGCAACAATCTGTGACTCAGTTTTGCATCTCCCATGGCACACTCCACCAAACCACTTGCCCATACACTCCACAACATAATGGTGTAGCAGAACGAAAAAATCGCCATCTTCTTGAGGTTGCTCGCACTCTCCTGTTTCATTACAAGGTGCCTCACTGTTTTTGGCCTGATGCAGTTTCGACAGCATGCTATCTTATTAATCGCATGCCTTCTTCTGTTTTGCAAAACAAAGTTCCCTACACTCTGTTATTTCCTGATAAACCCTTATTCTCTGTACCGCCTCGCATCTTTGGTTGTACATGTTTTGTTAAAAACCTTCGCCCTGGTCTCACAAAGTTGGATGCCCGGTCTGTGAAATGTGTCTTTTTGGGATATTCCCGGACTCAGAAAGGCTATCGCTGTTTTGACCCTGACAAGAAACAATGGTTTGTAAGTGCGGATGTGATATTCTTTGAACACATGCCGTTCTACTCTGCTGCTGGGGATCGCCTGACTACTGATATTTTGAATAGCACTCCTCTTCCAGTAATTGAAGAAATACCTTCTGTTCCTACTTCACAAGAGAAACCTCTACAGGTATACAAGCGAAGACCAAAGCCCCTCACTGCCCCGGCCGAACCAAATCCTGCGTCAGCGGAGGATCCACCACAGGTTGAGGTATTTTCTGATTTGCATCTTCCTATTAGTTTACGAAAAGGAGTTCGTTCATGTACTCAACATCCTATTAGTCACTTTTGTTCTACTGATCATCTGAGTGACAGTCTTGCATACTTTACATCTGCATTATCTGCTGTGCACATTCCTAAAACAGCTGATGAAGCTCTTCGCCACCCTGCCTGGAAACATGCCATGGAACAAGAAATACAAGCCCTATATGAACAACACACCTGGGATCTGGTTGATAAACCTTCTTCTTGTCATCCAGTTGGCTGTCGATGGATCTTTACTGTTAAATATGAACCAGATGGCACCATTGCACGCTTGAAAGCTCGATTAGTGGCAAAAGGATATACGCAAACTTATGGCGTTGATTACTTTGAGACTTTTTCTTCAGTCGCCCGTCTTAATTCTGTTCGTATTTTGGTTTCTGTTGCTGTCAATAAAGATTGGCCTCTTTATCAACTAGATGTGAAAAATGCTTTCTTATATGGCGACCTTCAGGAGGATGTCTATATGGAGCAACCCCCAGGATTTGTTGCTCAGGGGGAGTCTACTTCTCAAATCTGCAAGCTGCGCAAGGCGATTTATGGGTTAAAACAAAGTCCACGTGCATGGTTCGACAAACTTAGCAAAATCTTAATGTCTTTTGGATTTCGACGGTCGCAGGCTGATCACTCTGTTTTCATACGCAAAACCACAACAGGGCTGGTTATTCTTATTGTGTATGTTGATGACATCATCTTATCTGGCAGTGACCCCGCAGGGATACACGCAACCAAGCAATATCTTGCACAACACTTCATTACAAAAGACCTGGGCAAATTGCGTTATTTTCTGGGAATTGAGGTTGCTCGATCCTCTGCAGGTGTTTCTCTCTCTCAGCGCAAATATGTTCTTGACTTATTACAAGAAACATGAATGTTGGGATGCAAGCCAGCCACCACTCCTCTGGATCCCAATATGGATTGGGACAGTGATTCATCTCCTGCATATGCTGATCGCCATCAGTTCCGAAGAATAGTGGGCAAACTCATTTATCTGACTGTCACCAGAGCTGATTTAGCTGCTGCTGTGGGATTTGTTAGCCGCTATCTTGATAAACCAAAGCAATGCCACTGGGATGCTATTATTCATATTCTTCGGTATCTTAAAAGTGCTCCTGGAAAAGGCCTTCTGTATAAGAAACATGGCCACTGTGACCTATCTGGGTTTTCTGATTCAGATTATGTAGGGAGTCGGTCTGACAGGAAATCAACTTCTGGATACTACACTTTTGTGGGCGGCAATCTAGTTACCTGGCGCAGTAAAAAACAAACTGTTGTGGCAAGATCAAGCGCTGAGGCAGAATATAGAGCGATGGCTCATACTACTTGCGAGCTGCTATGGGTTCATAGTCTTCTGAAGGAGTTTGACATTTCTCCGCCTAGCCCTATGCCCATGTTCTGTGACAATAAGGCAACCATTTTCATTGCGAGCAACCCAACCTTCCATGAAAGAACCAAGCACATTGAGGTCGACTGCCACTTTGTACGGGAAAAGGTTCTTTCAGGTTAGATCTACACTCCATATATCAGTACAGAACAACAGCTTCAAATATCTTCACCAAAGTGCTACCCAAGACTCGCTTTCAGAATCTGAATTCCAAGCTGGGCTTCATCGACATCTTCGCTCCAGCTTGAGGGGGAGTATAGAGATATGTAGTTTCATGTGTTTTTCTGTTCCTTTACTTTGAGTGTCATGTGCTTAGCATGTGCCTCACTTACTCCTTTTTCTTATGTTGTTTAGTCCCATTTGGGTAGCGCTTAGTTTAGTCTCTTGTTATGTTTGCTATATAAGAGACTCCTATGTAATCTGTTTTGATTATCCAATAAACAACACTTCTCCTATTTTACAGTCAGCATGTGGCGAGTTTCACGGGACAAGGGAGATGGTGGAGGTTTGATGTAGGTCAGCGCCGACGACAAATAGGTTCATCATTCTTGCATTGCGCCTCGTCGGACGGAGAGGAAAATTAGCGCGAGGCAGGAATGGTTTGGGTTACCACTCAACCAAACCGTAAATTTGGTTGTCCGTCATCGGGGCCCCGCAGCCTGGCTGGATACTAAAAATCCGCATATTGTGGGATGGTATGGTTCGGATCCGGTTCGGGTGTTGGGAAACGATTTTAATTGCCATTCCTAATTCTTTCTTGTAGCATCAACTTAAATATCCATTATAGCTGCGTGCCTTGCCATTTCTACTTTTTGAGAGAAGACTTCTCTAAGTACTCTTCATCTTCTTCATTTATGTTATAGCAGATATGTTGGACGAAAAGAAAAAAATCTAACAATTTGATACTTATTTTATGATAATACTGCAAACAAAATTTTGGAGTTAGTTTTCATGCTTAGTCAATGTGGTTTAGTAGCAAACTATTGCTGTACTGGTATTACCTCCTGCCTTGTATATGTATATATTATCTAGAAGTTGGCAACAAGATTGCTTATTATTGGATGATTAAACAGAGTACAGGGGGCTCTCTTTTATAAGACAAGAGAGTACACATGGTATAGAGATAACCCATGTGGGATAAAGAGTACACAATAGAAAAAGATAAAAAGCATAAAGCAAAATACACTAAGTATAGAAAAGCTGTAAAGTGTATATACTAATACTCCCCCTCAAGCTGGAGCGTAGATGTCAATCATGCCCAACTTGGATGTCATAGTAGCAAATCTCATCTTTGGAATAATCTTTGTGAAGATGTCAGCCACCTAATCAGAAGTATGGATGTAGGGAGTGGATATCTGGCCAGATAATACAGCTTCGCGAACAAAATGGCAGTCCACCTCAATGTGTTTAGTCCGCTCATGAAACGTGGGATTACTGGCGATAAACGTAGCAACTTTGTTATCACAATACATCGGAATAGGAGAGGAGTCAGAAATACCAAAATCCTTCAGTAGGCTTCGAATCCAGAAAAGCTCACAAGTAGTATGCACCATGGTGCGATATTCAACTTCAGCACTTGAGCAAGCAACCACAGTCTGTTTCTTGCTTCGCCAAGTAACAAGGTTTCCTCCCACAAATGTACAGTAGCCAGAAGTGGAGCGTCGGTCGAGCTTGCTCCCAGCATAGTCAGAATCAAAATAACCAAAGAGTTTACAGTGACCATGTTTCTTATATAGCAGGCCTTTCCCAGGAGAGCTCTTCAAATATTTAAGAATGTGGCAAACAACGTCCCAGTGATATTGTCGGGGTTTATCCAGGTATCTAGTAACAAGCCCGACAACAGAAGTAATATCAGCTCGTGTGACGGTCAGATAAATAAGCTTACCAACCATGCGTTGGTACTGATGATGGTTAGGATAGGCAGGAGAGTTCTCATCATCCCAGTCAGTATTTGGATCCAGAGGTGTGCTAGCAGGCTTAGCACCTAGAAGTCCAGTTTCTGAAAGCAGATCCAGAACATATTTGCGTTGAGACAAACAAAGACCGGAAGAGGACCGAGAAACTTCAATCCCAAGAAAGTACCACAGAGAGCCAAGATCTTTGGTAACAAAGTGTTTCTCCAGATAACACTTGGTAGCCTGAATGCCTGCAGGATCACTCCCTGAGAGAATGATATCATCAACATATACAATAAGGATAACAATGCCAGCAGTAGTATTTTTGACAAAACAGAGTGATCTGACTGGGAGCGTCTAAAAGAGAATTTCTGAAGAATAGTACACAGTTTATCAAACCAAGCACGGGGACTCTGTTTTAAACCATAAATCGCCTTCCTCAGCCTGCAGACTTTAGAGGACTCCCCCTGAAGCATAAATCCCGGGGTTGTTCCATGTAGACCTCATGTAGATCCCCATACAGAAAAGCATTCTTCACATCAAGTTGATACAAGGGCCAATCAGAATTAATAGCAACCAAAATAAGAATCCGTACAAGTTAAGCCGAGCCACAGGAGAGAAAGTCTCAAAATAATCGACCCCGTAAGTTTGTGTATAGCCTTTAGCAACGAGTCTCGCCTTTAGCCGTTCAACCATGCCATTCGGTTGATATTTGACAGTAAACACCCAACAACAACCAACGGGGGAACAATCTGCAAGAGGCTCAACTTGCTGCCATGTGTTGCGTTCAGTAAGAGCCTGCATTTTAGCTTCCATAGCTTGACGCCAAGTAGGATGTTTAAGAGCCTGAGGAGCATTTTTAGGAATAGATATAGCAGAAAGAGCAACTGTAAAGTTAGCAAAATTAGTCCCAAGATGATCAGTAGTACAGAAATTTCCAATAGGATGTTTAGTGCAAGTTCTAGTTCCTTTCCTCAAACTGATAGGAACATCAAGATCAGAGAATACCTGCAGTGGTGTTTGATCTGGCACGGAGGATGAAGACGTTGGAGGGGTCATAGAGGGAGTTGCTGTCTTCTGTCTTCTTTGATATACTTTTAGAGGTGGCTTTTCAGTAGGAGAAGTAGTATCAACAATATCAGTAATATCAGCGGTATCATCCATGACAGGTAAAGGTGTATCCAGTAATAAATCCGATGTAAGAGTCGACCCGACAGAAGAGTAAAAGGGCATGTGCTCAAAGAAAACAACATCAGCAGATACAAACCATTTCTTTGACACAGGATCATAGCAACGGTACCCTTTCTGAGTGCGCGAGTACCCTAGGAAGACACACTTAGTCGCTCTGGGATCAAGTTTGGTGAGATCGGGACAAAGGTTTTTGACAAAGTAGGTGCTCCCAAAGATATGAGGAGGCACAGTAAAAAGGGCACATCCGGAAACAGAATCTGATATGGAACTTGATTCCCAAGCACAGAAGTGGGCATTCGATTAATTAGGTAACAAGCAGTAGAGACAGCCTCAGGCCAAAAACACTGGGGAACATGATAATGAAAAAGTAAAGTGCGAGCAACTTCAAGAAGATGGCGATTTTTGCGTTCAATGACTCCATTTTGTTGTGGTGTGTAAGCACATGAAGTATGGTGTGTGGTGCCTTGTTTTCGACAAAAGTTGCTGACAGAGGCTTGCACGAATTCTAAGGCATTATCAGTGCGAATTTTTTTAATGAGTTTAGCAAACTGGGTCCGAATCTCGGCAAAGAAAGCTGTAATACTGTCAAGAATGGTAGACCTGTCTCTAAGCAAAAACAACCAGGTGGTTCTAGAAAAATCATCAATAAAACTCAAGAAATATCTAAATCCAGAAGTACTCGACACAGAACAGGGTCCCTAAACATCAACATGAATAATGTCAAATGGATGTTTAGAACTAATACATGATTTTTTTGAAAAAGATGCTTGGGTCTGTTTGCCCAGTTGGCAAGTCTCACAATGAAAAACAGAGTCTAATACATCAGGTAATAATTGTTTCAACTTTGCTGCAGAAGGATGTCCTAAGCGATAGTGCCACTTGATGCCTGTCACAGAAGATGTCAAGTATGCTGCGGTCTTCGGAACGTCCAGGTAGTATAGCCCGTCTGGTCCCTCATGGCCTGAACCAATCGTCGTCCTCGTGCGCAGATCCTGAAAAATAACACCATCCGGGTCAAACATAATCGAGCAACAAAGGCTCTTCACAGTTCTATTTACATATAGCAGATTAATAGGAAACTTAGGAACATAAAGTGTAGACCGCAGAGGCAGGCAACCAATAGTACAGATATCACCAATCCCAGTAACATGTGTCTTAGAGCCATCAACCAGTGTAACAGGAGGTATAATAGAAGTATTGTGCAATTTAAAAAATAAAACAGGATTTCCAGAAATATGAGATGTCGCACCAGAATCAGTCACCCATGAATTTTTACCAGACTGTGTCAGGAGGACGATGCTACCATCAGTAGTAGCTTCAGTAGAGGAAGCAAGACGAGCCTGGAGCAACTTTTTGAATTCAGACCGTATCTAGTCAGCAGAGGGCGGAGCAGAGGTAGTAGTAGTCTCAGTCTGATCCGTCGTGACCTGATTCGCCCAGGCTGGCTTGCCATGCTTGATCCAGCAGCGATCTTCATTATGGTTTGTCCGCTTGCAGAAAGTGCAGTAACGAGGCTCAGTAGAGTCAGCGCCAGAATATGAGCCACGTCCAGGTGCAGTAGAACGTCCGCGTCCACGGCCCCAACCACGACCACAGCCACAGAAGGAATCTCCAGTGCGAACAACGAGGGATGCTCCATCAGAAGTATCAGAAAGGTGCTGCGAAACTGATGGCAGACGCTGAACCCTTTTGAGAACATCCCGAAGGGTAGGCAGAGGATCACTGGATAGGATCTAATCCACAACTCTAGCGAAGGAAGATGGCAAACCAGCGAGGAAATGAACAAGCATAAGTTCGTTCCGTTGACGCTGAACTTCAGTGATGTCGGCAGAAAGCGGATGATACACCTGAAATTCATCCCAGAGAGCACAACAGGTGTAGTATTCCTCAATAGAATCAGTGGCAGAAAATTCCTGTTTGGCAAGTTGCTTGAAGATCTCAAAAACCTTCTTAGGATTTTGCTGATGAGAGTATACATGAGAGAGCTGCTCCCACATTTCCTTCGCAGTCTGGAGGCGAAGAAGTGACTGGCTGATCTTGGGCTCGACGCTGTTGACCATCCATGTCATAACGCCGTAGTCCTCCTTGGACCAAAGATCGTAGGCCTGCTTAGTCTTTTCATCAGCATCAGTAGCGGGGATCGTCGGTCATTTGGTAGTTAGATGAGAATAGCACCCTTGTGCTTTAACATATAGCTCGAAGGAAGCCGCCCAGAGGTGATGGTTGGAGTTATCCAACTTCACAGTAGTGACACACAAGTTGCGTGGAAGGTCAGGTGTCGCCATTGGAAGGGGCAGAAGCACGGGCGCAGAGAGCAGCAGTAATCAGCAGCAGCAGAAAGCAGCAGAAGTCCAACGCATGGACTAGTAGTAGCAGATAGAAGATCCACACATGGATCTTAAAAAACCCACGTAGGACACTAGATAGAGATAAAAAAACCTACACCAAAATGGAGGATCAGTCACTTCACCATGAGGCGCAGGCAGAAAGAGAGAGAAACTCCGTTTACGCCGTCAACGTGCCAGAACTGGAAAACGCCGGGGCTGTCCGGAGATTTCGAAAATAGAAACGGAGCTAGACAGAGGGGCCTGTGATAGATTAGGCCACAAAAGTAGGTGTAGCTAGGAGATAGGAGGTTGGTGGAAAGATTGGAGGGGTGGACGGTGGTACTGTAGCAGCGGTGGTACTGTAGCGTCGGCGGAAAAAAAAGAGAGAGGGGGGGGGGGTGGCGGCGGCTAGGGTTGGTGGAGAAGATGGCGGCTAGGGTTGGGGTGAGAGAGGGATTAGGTTTAAGGTGGATCAGCCCGCTCTGATACCATCTAGAAGTCGACAACGAGATTGCTTATTATTGGATGATTAAACAGAGTACAAGGGGCTCTCTTTTATAAGACAAGAGAGCACACATGGTATAGAGATAACCCATGTGGGATAAAGAGTACACAATAGAAAAAGAGAAAAAGCATAAAGCAAAATACACTATAGAAAAGCAGTAAAGTGTATATACTAATATATTATAAAGCCACATTTTATCCCATATGTTATCTCATTTTATGTGAATCAACAGAAAGGCATATTTTCTTGATGTACAAAAAGGAACGACCATCACCTTAGTACGCTCACTTTAGCTATAATAAATCCAGAATAAAAAAAAACTAATTCATATCTTGAGAAAAGTATTAAATAATTCAAAACTTGTTAATAAGGTAGAGGCCATTCTGAAGCTCATTCTATTCTCCATTTGGGTTGTTATTCTGGTCCGCAATACTGCAACTAATTTAGTGAATAGAACAATCTTTGTGGCACACTAGCGTCGCAATAATAATTTTATCATACACCGATTTAATTATGTTTCTTCTCTCGGTCTGTATGTCTTTGTTCTTCACTGAAGATTGGTGAATATATCAATCATGTGTAATTCGTTATTCTAACATGTTGCTGTCGAGAAAGCAACACTGAAGGATCATCTCTAGTTCTCTATGCTCCCTTAATTTTTGTGGTTATGATAATGTGCAACCTGTATGGGATGCCTTATTGAGATACTACTAAAAGAGTTTTAAATGCTCTACATTACGAAAATATCATATATACACAATCTCTAAACACTTTTGTGGCTCGTGTATCACTGTTTTATGCTTACTGATCATTACGAAAAGTTATAAAGGGTGTAGCCGTGTAGGTGGTTGAAACTGCCATATAATGAGCTGCTAGAAGTTAAGAGTTAACATGATGTTCTTCTTATTTTCTGTTTGTACGCTGGTTACAGTAGCCGCAATACGCAGTGTGAGGGAGCTGCAAAGCGCTCTCCCTCTGACAAAATGACAGTCAACCTCTATGTGTTTAGTGCGTTCATGGAAGATTGGATTCTTAGCAATATAAATAGCAGCTTGATTGTCACATCTGAGCTCAACATGAGATATCATAGGAATTTTCAATTCAGCTAGCATGGATTGAACCCACAATAGTTCACAAAAAGCATGAGCCATAGCTGTATATTCTGCTTCTGTACTAGAATGGGCCACCACATTCTGCTTCTTACTTTTCCAGGTAATAAGATGATTCCATTAGAAAGGTACAATATCCAGATGTGGATCTTCTGTCATTTTGATTACCAGCCCAATCTGTATCTGCATAGCCAGTAAGAACAATAGTAGATGGAGAAACTTTAGGTCTAAGATATGTGATCCCTTTTCCAGGTGCACTTTTTAGATATCTAAGAATACGACGAACTGCTGTCCAATGGGCCTGCTTGGGTGAGCTCATGTGCCGACTCATTGCTCCTACATCAAAGGAAATGTCAGGACGGTTAACTGTCAAATATATCAACTTACCCACAATCTTCCTATAATATCCTGTATCAGGATAATCAATATCATCGGTCTTCTCCTTCACATGATAGTCCATAGGAGTGAATATTGGCTTAGACTCACTCATGCCTGTCTCATGAAGTAGATCTAGCACATATTTCCTTTGAGATAAATTCGTGCCTGTATGAGATCTAAGAACTTCAGTGCCCAGAAAGTACCTCGATTTGCCTAGGTCCTTTGTGTGAAAGTGCTTCTGCAATTCTTCTTTAACATCAGATATGCCTATAGAATTACTGCTAGTAATAACAATATCATCAACATAAACGACAATAATAATGGACCCAGCTGAAGAATTAGAATAAAATAATGAGTGATCAGTCACAGAACATGAGAAGCCCATTTGCAATACAATAGCACTGAACTTGTCAAACCAAGCTCGAGGAGATTGTTTCAACCCATAAATAGCCTTCTTCAGTCTACATACCTTCTGACACTCCCCCTGAGCAACAAAGCCAGGAGGTTGCTCCATGTACACCTCTTCCTGTAGATCACCATGTAGGAAGCATGGTACTAAACATCCTCGACATCTGGCGATATATCCTCGATGTTACATATGTCTACACCTGTCGATGTCGAAACCTAGTAAACTTCCATGCCCCGTTGGTTGCCTACTTGTTGACACATGTCAATGAATTCAGCCTAGTTTGTGATGAAATCGACTCAACTAGCTCAAAACCTCCCATCTTCTCGATGATCTTTGCAGCTATTATTGTTACACACGTAGTGAATTGAGACGACCATTTCCTTGGTTTCTAACTAGAGAATTGAAGTATAAAAATTGAAGTATAAAAATTGAGACGACCTAATACCATTTCACCTCTTACTTTTCCCCTCTTTACAAATTGAAGTATAAAATAAACTCATGTTTTTTAATTTTCGAATGTGATCCAATGTGATCCAATTGGGATTTCTATAGATATAGAACACCACATATATAGAACAGATTTAATTTATAAACATTTCATATAGAAGATTATAGATGGAGTATGTGTTTACTAAAAATTTGATGTTTTAGGCCAAATTCCCTCACAATTTCACTATCTTTTAGCTTATTTTGTGTCAAAGTTTTAGTCCAAAACTTCCTCTAAGTTTTCTTACATGTTCCAAAAATTTCCTCTTCCATGCAATGTCCAAGTTGACACTAAGACGACGTCTTGCACATTTGCACGTGACTATGTTTTTCTACATATCTAAACATGTATGAATGGCTATATATAAACATATATTTAGTTTTAAGGTAGATTTGATGAAATCTATCAATAACACTATTTTAAATTTAATTTTTGTCAAAAAATGCGTCGATGTTTGGTTGTAAAAATCCTCGAAGTTTCCTCGATGTTTCCACAAACTTCCACTTCCACACCCGTCGAAGTCGAAGTCCTGTTCCATGGTAGGAAGGCATTTTTGACATCAAGCTGATATAGTGGCCAGTCAAAGGTGGTAGCCAGAGAAATAAGGATCCTCACAGAATTAAGACGAGCCACTGGTGAGAAGATCTTAAAGAAATCAACACCATATGTCTGAGTGTATCCTTTCGCCACCAATCTAGCCTTCAACCTCTCTACTGAACCATCTGGATTGTGTTTAACTGTGAAGACCCATCTGCAACCACAACATTTTTATTTGAAGGTAAATCAGTAAGCTCCCATGTATATTCTGTGCCAGAGCACACATTTCAGATTTCATTGCCTGTAATTAGCCATTGACCTTCATTGCATCTACATGATTTTTTGGAATAGTCACAGAATCAATTCCAAGAGCAAAAGAGCATGCCTGCTTAGACAGATTTGACAAACAACAAACACTTGCAATAGGATGATGAATAGTACATGAGCGAGTACCTTTGCAGAGAGCAATTGGAACATCAAGATCAGATGTCCCTTTAAGAATCTCTTGAGTAGAGGAAGATGGGGAAGGCACATCGACTGGAGTCGCTACCTCATCATGATCTTGCCTGCCTTGTCTGTGATATACATGAGTGTACTGCTGAATTGGAGGAACATCATCAGATGCCCCCTCCTGGAGGATAGTATCTTAAAAAAAAAACGGGTGACACTCTCTCACTTTGCTGTGGTAGCACTCCCTCACTGATTTGTGATGGTGGTGGCACTCCCTCACTCTCACATAATTGCTCCCCCTTACTGGGAACATTAGAGAAATATGGAGTGGACTCATGAAAAGTGACATTCCTAGACACAAACATGCGGCGAAGACTCGGACAGTAACACTTGTACCCCTTGCTGGTATTGGAGTACCCAAGAAAGAGAGTCATGATAGACCGCGGAGACAATTTGTGAGCCTTAAGATCAAAGTTATGAACAAATGAGGTGCAACCAAATACTCTAAGAGGAACAAGAAAGGGTTGATCATGCAAACGTAAAACAGAGAATGGAGTACACCCTTGGAGTATAGAAGAGGGTTGCCTATTAATAAGAAAACAAGCAGTCAATAAAGCATCAGACCAAAATCTCCTTGGAACATTGGACTGAAACATAATAGTCCTAGGAATATCAAGAAGGTGAGGATTTTTCCTCCCAGCCACCGCATTTTGTTGGGCTGTATGAGGGCAAGACGTACGATATATCATTCCAACAGAACTACAAAAATCTACCATAGCACGTTGAACATATTCCAAGGCATTATCAGATTGGAGAATTTTAATATTGCAATCAAACTGAACCTTTATTTCTTGATGAAAATGTTTGACAATGGATAACACAGACTCTCGACTCTTCAACAAATAAATCCATGTCATGCGAGAAAAATCATTTACAAAAGAAATAAAATATCTAAAACCATTATAACTGCTCTCTTTTATAGGACCCCAGACATCACTGTGAACAAGATCGAAGGGACGAAGAGCTCTTTTATTGACACGACTAGGGTAAGACATCCTATGATGCTTCCCTAACTGACAAGACTGACACTCTATAGTAGACACATGTGATAAATCTGGTTCTAGCTTCCGCAAACTCTCCAGAGAAGGGTGACCATATATGTAGTGCCACAGTAAGGGAGAACCGCTCAAAAGAATAGTAGGGGTTGGTGCAGTAGATACTTGACGAGACAGACTTGCACCATGAAAGAGGTAGAGATCACCTTTCCTAGGCCCCCACCAATCGTCCTCATACTCTTGAGATCCTGTAATACAAAACAAGAATGACCAAACGTCACTGTGCATTTTACAGTTTCAATCAATTTTGCAACAAACATTAAATTGAATGGAAATTCAGGCACATAATGCACATATTTGTGGTCAATCTGAGGAGTCAAGGAAATAGAGCCACTTGCTAATACTTTCCACACAAAACCATCAGCTAATGTCATTGACTGATGTGGAATATGAGTCAAAGGAGTGAAGTAATTTCCTCCTACTAGTCATATGTTGCGAAGCTCCAAAATCTACCACCCAGGAAGGAGAACCTGAAGCCATGAAGGAAGAAGCTGAATTACCGGAGGTAGATGCTAGGTGAGCTGACGACGGAGAGGCTCCCATGTTCAGATGTTGAGTGGCCCAAATAAAGAAGTCATATTCTTCCTTGGTGATAGTAATTCCATAAGCACTAGCAGAAGCAACACTAGTAGTAGTAGGAGTCTCAGACGACTCAGTACTACCAGAAAAGTGAGCTGCCCCAACAGGAGGCGCAGCGGATCTTCCATGTTTCTTCCAACATTTATCAACAATATGTCTTGAGCGACCACAAAAAGTACACTTTGGCCTAGTAGATCCTCCACGTCCAACACCTGTACGTCCTCCTCTAACTACAACAACAACATATGCCTGAGACTCGCCAAAAGGAGCTGCAGACGAGTGAACTGGTTCAAAATTTGATTGTTGAATTCTGGAATAAGCTTCCTCCAGACTAGGAAGTTTATCAGCTGCTAGAATCACACTTCGTCCTGAACAGAAAGACGAACTCAGCCCAGAAAGAAACTTTGTTGTAACTAGATCATCCCTATCCTTGACTTGCTCTTGCGTAGTCACAAGATGGTAAAAACTCAGCTCTTTGGCAATAGACTGTATCGTTCAAAATATTCCTCCAAAGACCTATCTCCCTGTTGTGACGCTTCCATTCAACATATCCTTTGTCGGTCTCGGCAGGAGGACCAAAATCGACATGTTTCGATTTATCTTTGGACTCTAGAACAGTGTGGACAACATTCATCCACAGAAGATTGTTCTTCCCATTCAGCCTGATGGCGGGAATAGGTGACGCCTCATTGTAGACAACAGACGTCTTGTCCTCCATATTCAGCTGTGATGTAGGGATCTCCGAACTATTGTTGATAAGGCAGAGACAGAAAGATACACGTCCTCGATAATAAACGAGGTGACGGATTGATACACGTCACGATGAAGAAAGGAGTGACGGAGAGATACACGTCATGTTACGAGAAACAAGATGCGTCTCTGACTCATCCACAACCTCCAAACGAATACTTCCTAATCACACATGTAGGAGATGTGATGAGGAAGTCTTCACGTAGACGTGGACCCTTTGATCTGGAGTTTTAGAACTCTGTTTCAGATATTCGAGGACGCATGCGTCACTTGACAGATCCCCACCCGACGCTTGAGAGCCCTAAGCGGTCAGGTGGTTGTTCCGCTGCTGCCAGCAGGCGGCGACCCTGCGATCTTTGGCAGTAGTTGGCGGCGCTGCTGCTGTCCCTAGCAGCGGCCGACGACCCTGCTAGTGGAGGCGGCGGCGGCTGGAGAAGAAGGGGCTGGCGCCGCCGCCTAGGGAGACCAGGAACGGAGCGGTCTGATACCATGTACGCGGGTTACAGTAGCCGCAATACGCAGCGTGTGAGGGAGCCACAAAGCGCTCTGCCTCTTTTATTAATAATTGAGAAGGGTAAATTACAAGGTGGTCCATCAGTAAATGTAAATTACATATAGGAATATAATAAACATAAACAACTATATTAACACTGTTAACTCTTTATGTAGAGACTGTCTATATTATATGAAATAAGAAAGCCTACCACTTTGTTGTCAACTTCTGCTCATTATTTGCAACATTGTATAATAGCTTTACGACAAGTTATCAACTATTTGGGAAATGCTGTCGTCATTGCTCCTTGCTCTCCTCTCTCTTCCGCACACGTGGTCCCTCAATACAGCTATATGCCATTGTAGTACCCATCTGTGGCCCTCTAATAACTGGCTTCTGTTAAGCAGTTATTGACCTTCATATTCTGGCCATAGTAGTCCTTCAAACACAAAACACTTGTATTTCACCTCCAACTTACACACATCCAATCAAGCTCATATAGCCTCTAATAGCTATTCGAAGGTCTCACAGCCTTTCCTTTTATTCCAGATCTAATATAGACTAGAGACTCCCCTACCTGTTGAGAATTAGGACCTCAATATACCCTCCTTGCATTAGAGTTCTATCCTTATGTAGTTTCTCCACAACACATGTCTCTCTAGTTAGTGGATGAGTACCCATATCACAGTTACTGCTGATGCATTAGTTTCCAGCAGCTCTGTCCTCATGATAAGCTACGTTGGCTTTTTGTTGTGCATGTGTCTCTGGTCTCTATAAGAGCTTTGTGTAAAACTGTCTCTCCTGTAATCTTGTTACGGATTGTGGAAAATAAGATGGGAGGCTAATGAGATATTTTCTTATTGATAGATGACACACTCCTCTCCTATATTAGGAAAGAAGACAAGTACAAAAGAAGCAAACTTAATCCTAATGGGCCAAGACAATTAGGGCGATGTGACATAATAAACGAAATAACAATAATTCAAAAACTCTCCCTCAAACTGGAGTATGAGTTAAACACATGTCCAAACTTGGACTTCCAAGACTCAACTAGATGATATGACAGTTAGAAAATGAAAATGTTACTCCCCATGCCAGATTTGTCACTCCCCCTTAAACATGACTCTCCAATAAATAAAATATTTGATGATGCCACCTTTGAAATAATGTCCTGCATGCTAGAGATATTCGAGCTTTTGAGAAGATCTTCTGAAGTACATATGGAATGAAGAACATAACCGTCAATCTTGAGTACACGAACGAAACACCATGACTACGCCACCTTCACTAGAAAGGAATGTGTGATTGATATAGGTACAATCAACATATCTAATGATGTAGCCGTAGAGGTATCTTCAAACACAGATATGAAGTGGTGATCATAACTACAAACTGAATCCATCAAGAGTGTGACTATTTGGGGCTTGTGGGAATGAAAGACACCCTCAAGGAAAGCCCAAGTAGACTTGTCAAACTGGATCCATCTGGAGCGTGACTCTTGGGGCCTTGATGGGCGTGAAAGACACCATCAAGGAATCCCAAGTAGATCTAGCAGAAGATGCATGCAACTTCGAGAAGAAATGTATAAAATAGCTCAGTGAATATAAAATATGGATGAAATCCTTGCAAATTCAACATTTGCAGGCTAGAAGTCGATGAGCTTCTGAGAAGTCTAATGTTAAGAAGCAACCATTTGTTTCATAGGAGTGGAGCGAGAATGATCAACTTCTAAAATAATGAGAAGAATGGTATTAGTTGAGTTCAAAAGGAGTACAATGCATTCTCTTATATAGGATAAGCGAGGAGACACAAAAACAGAGATGAGCAATATGGGACAAAACAACACAAGTAATATGTGAGGTACATGCAAGGCACATGACACTAAGCATTTCTCTATACTCCCCCCCTCAAGCTGGAGCATAGATGTCGAACATGCCCAGCTTGTCTACTAGATAAGAGAGGAGACACAAAAACAGAGATGAGCAATATGGGACACAACAACACAAGTAATATGTAAGTGAGGCACATGCAAGGCACATGCACTAAGCATTTCTCTATACAACTGAAACATCATTAACATCAAAGAGAATTAGAGACTGGAATTAAGCGCAAAAAGCTCTGTACTCAGGTGTACATCGTGTCCTGACGTACATAATGCGGTACAAATGCGAAAAGGTTGGTATCAATGCTACAATTAACACTCTTTAACGTCCTATGAAGCGGTGCCAACTGGAAATAAGTGTAGATAGGTAACCTATGTGCATATCGTGGCAAGGAACACAAAGAAGGACAATGTTATTGGGAAAGAGATCCACCAATGATGCACTAGAAATAGCACAATGTCATTGGAAAATAGATACAACAATGATGTACTTGAAGACGCACAATGTCATTGGGAAAGAGATACACCAACGATGCATTGGAAGCATGATGCTTAGTGGGAATGAAACGCCACAAAGACATCAGAAGATTGTTTGATAATAAGAAGCTCCACGAGATCAGAATAGCATGGATCGATACATATAATCTCTCATACTCCCTCTTCACACATTCTCTCTCTCCTCTCTATCCCCCCACACCAAATACGAAGCGAGTGAGTAGTTGATGCGAAAAAGAAACAATACCCCTTGCACTTGGAAAGAGATGCACACATGAGGGGCGATAGAGGGGTCAAAGGAGAGAAAGAGGAAGTAGAAGTTAGCGCGATGTCCCCCCTTTTTTACTGCTTTAACTAGCATAGGTTCTGTTGTTTACAATAAGCCACCCCTACCAATTCATCCTGAGTCCCTGAACTACTAGCCGTTGCACGCCACTTCTCACCCATCCCGCTGGCCTCTCCTCTTCTCGAGCTTCATACGTAAAAATTCTAACATCAAGCTTGACGGTGCATGAGGACTCCTTTTCTGAAACAAAAAGCTTGCTGGCTCACCTATCTTGTTTGGCCTCTCTTCACGGAAGCGTTGCACCGCTGGCACCCCTACAAACCGCTTACCCTTCTGTTGCTGCTGGGCTTGTTGCTGCCTCATGACAAACATTGTCAGTATGGCCTACCATGTCAACTCTGCTTTATTTCATGCTATCTCAGTGGCGTCAAAGACACCAGATGTTCATCAATATCAAAATTGGCTTCAATGCCAACATCAGTTCTTGGCAAAAAGGAGTAGTAAATGCCCCCGCACATCACCATGTTCTGGCTAAGGATGACCCTACTTGCTATTGGTCAACTTTCTTTAGTTAACATTGCTTTCCTTGTGATCTTAATACTTTTTTGTTGCACTATTCAGCCCAACACTTGTCCCTCTATTTAGATCATGCGTCTCTTTTAGTCATGTCAGAATTAGTGGGGTACAACTGTAACTTTCATAGAATAAACTACAATGAAATATGCCAACATCGTGCCAAGATTTTCTATTTCTTGTTTTCTTGAGCCACTAGTCCTTAGCACTCTTTTGTCATCTATATTTTGTAGGACTTTTTTGTGGGGACTTGAATAAACTATTATATTAATGTAGCAATTTTCTTTGAGCTACTGTTTCCATATAAACATGTCTCTGATATTTGAAAGTTAACACTATGTTATCATCTTTCTGTATGATAAGAAAGTCATTCAACAACGCTTTTTTTGTTGCAACATTCCCCTTGTTGGCTTTAGTGCTTTCTCCTTTGTGGATCTTTTGTCTCTTGTGGTGCATTGTTTTCAGCAGGTGTTTTTGTCTCCACTCTTAGCTATTCTGTCATCCACCATATTCCAATGTGTGTTCGTCCACTCCCAACTTTTGCCTATATTGTTGTTGGAGTGATGGGGAGAAATAGAGGAGAGATGAGATGAAGAGAGGAAATTTAATTCTGCTTCTATCTATGAGGATCTTCTTGCCATTCTATGTAGATCTTTATGCACTTTTTGAAGAGCTTATGGACTTCTACTTCTGGTATTTGCTTCTGAAAGTCTTTTACTGCTATTATGCTTCTTGGAGAGCTTATTATCTAGAGCTTCATGTCTGCTACTTGCTTATTTAAGCTTGTGAACACGGTTGCCGCAATGCTGCGTGCAATGCAACATGAGGAGAGGCAATGAGCCTTCTCTCTTTTTATTAATAAAAGAAGTTGGAGAATTTACATAGAGGTCCAACAGAATATATATATATATATATATATATATATATTACAAAATAGAATAAACAGTTGAATATAATGAAATATATTAACACTCCCCCTCAAGCTGGAGCATACACATCGTGTATGCCTAGCTTGTTGCAAAAACCCTGAAATGCTGCTGGACTCAATGGCTTTGTGAGAACATCTACAAGTTGATCTTTAGATTTGACATGCAGAGTCACAACAGTACCATTCTTGATCTGATCTCTAATAAAAGCAGTCAACCTCTAGGTGCTTAGTGTGCTCATGGAAGACTGGGTTCTTGGCAATGTAGATAGCAGCTTGATTGTCACATTTGAGTTCTATAGGAGACAAAACATGAATCTTTAATTCAGAAAGTACAGATTGAACCCACTGCAACTCGCAACAAGCATGTGCCATTGCTCTATACTCAGCTTCCGTGCTAGATCTTGCCACAACATTCTACTTTTTGCTTTTCCAGGTAATAAGGTGATATCCTAGAAACGTGTAATATCCAGACGTAGACCTCCTGTCATTCAGATTACCAGTCCAATCTGCATCTGCATAACCAGTAAGAGAAAGAGTAGATACAGGGGTCTTCGGCCTATAACAGGTGATTCCTTTACTAGGCGCACCTTTCAGACATCTCAGAATACGATAGATTGATGTCCAATGAGACTGTTGTGGTGAGCTCATATGCTGACTCACCACTCCTACAACAAAGGAAATGTCAGGATGTGTAGATATATCAGTTTACCAACAATTTTCCTGTAATATCCTGGATCTGGATAATCAATATCATCAGTCATCTCCTTCACATGATAGTCCATTGAGTAGACACGGGCTTGGACTCACTCATACCTGCTTCATGTAGTAAATCCAACACATATTTTCTCTGAGACAAATTGGTACCTGCATGAGATCTAAGTACTTCAATGCCCAAAAAATATCTCAGTTTTCCCAGATCCTTTGTATGAAAGTGCCCCGACAAGCCTTCTTTCACACGGGATATACATGTAGAATCACTGCCAGTGATAACTATATCATCAACATACACAACAATAATAATAGATCCACCAGAAGAACTAGAATAAAATAAGGAGTGATCAGTCACAGAACGAGAAAAACCCATCTTTAGCACATCACTGAGCTTGTCAAACCAAGGTCTAGGAGATTGTTTCAATCCATAGATGGCTTTCTTCAATCTACACACCTTCTGACACCCCCCTTGAGCAATAAAACCAGGTGGTTGCTCCATGTATACCTCCTCTAGTAGATCACCATGCAGAAAGGCATTCTTGACATCTAGCTGAAATAGAGGCCAAAGGTAGTAGCCATAGAAATAAGAATACACACAGAATTTAGACGAGCCACTGGTGAAAAGGTCTCAAAGAAATCAACCCCATATGTCTGAGTGTACCGCTTTGCCACCAGTCTAGCTTTCAACCTCTCCACCGAACCATCTGGATTATGTTTTATTGTGAATACCCATCTGCACTCCACAACATTTTTATCTGGAGGTAAATCAACAAGTTCCCAGGTGTTGTTTTGTAAAAGAGCAGACATTTCCACATTCATCGCCTATTTCCAGCCAATATCCTTCATAGCATCAAGATGATTTCTTGGAATGACCACAGAATCAATCCCAAGAGAAAATGAGCGGGCCTGCTTAGATAATTTGGACAAACAACACACATTTGCAATAGGATGCCGAACAGTACAGGAACGAGTACCTTTGTGGACAACAATGGGAACATCAAGGTCAGATGGTTCTCCAGGAATCCCTTGAGTAGAGGAAGATGGGGGAGGCTCAGAGATTGGAGTGGCTACTTCCTCTGGATCTTGTCTGCCTCGTCTGCTGTAAACATGTGAATATTGCTGAATTAACGGACCATCTGCTGGCTACTCTTCCTGAATTATAGTATAGTCAGGAATGATAGGTGGCACTCTCTCACTCTGATGTGGTGGTGTCACTCTCTCACTGATATCTGATGGTGGCACTCTCTCACATAACTGCTCCCCCTTACTGAGAACACTAGAGAAATATGGAGTGGATTCATGAAAAGTCACATCCCTAGACAAACACACGACGGGGACTTGGACAATAACACTTGTACCCTTTGCTAGTGTTGGAGTACCCACAAAAAAGAGTCCTAATTGACCTAGGAGATAACTCATCAACCTTGGGATCAAAATTGTGGACAAAAGAAGTACAACCAAACACTCTGAGGGGAACGACGAAAGGCTGATTTTTAGGATGTAAGACAGAGAATGGAGTACGTCCTTGGAGCACAGAAGATGGTTGCCTGTTGATAAGGAAACAAGCAGTAAGTAAAGCATCAAACCAAAATATCTTAGGAATATTAGATTGAAACACAATTGTCCTGGTAATATCAAGAAGGTGACTTTTTTCCTCTCTGCTACCCCATTTTGCTGAGGGGTATGAGGATAGGATGTACGATGTTTCATCCCAACAGAACTACAAAAATTAGCCATAGCTTTTTGAACATACTCCAAGGCATTATCAGATTGAAAAATTTTAATATTGCAATCAAATCGAACTTTTATTTCTTGATGAAAATGCTTGACAATGGATAGCACAAACTCTCGACTTTTCAACAAATAAATCCATGTCATACACGAAAAATCATCCACAAAGGAAATAAAATAACAAAAACCATTATAGCTATGGTCTTTTACATGATCCCAAACATCACTGTGGACTAACTCAAAAGGACAAGACACCCGTTTATTGACACGACTGGGATAAGACATTTTATGATGTTTCCCCAGTTGACAGGACTGACACTCTAACGAAGACACTTGAGACAACACATGTTCTAACTTCCTCAGACTCTCTAACGAAGGATGTCCATATCTGTAGTGCCACAGTAAGGGAGAACCACTTAAAAGGATAGCTGGAGTAGGAGCAGATACTTGGCGAGGCAGACTGTCACTGTAGAAGAGGTAGAGATCACCTTTCCTAGGCCCCCACCAATCGTCCTCATACTCTTGAGATCCTGTAATACAAAACAAGAAGGTCCAAAAGTTACCGTACATTTCACAATATCAATCAACTTAGCAACAGAGAGAAGATCAAATGGAAATGCAGGCACATCATGTACAGATTTAAGATCAATTTTGGGAGTCAGGGAAACAGATCCACTGGCTAACACTCTCCTCACTAAACCATCTGCTATTGTTACAGATTGGTGAGGAATATGTGAGTCAATGGAATGAAGTAGTCTCCTCATACCAGTCATATCTTGTGACGCTCCAGAGTCAACCACCCATGAAGAAGTAGAACCAGAAGCCAATAAAGAGGTAGCCTGATTACCACTGGTGGACGCCAAGTTGGCTGAAGAAGATGACCCCAAACTCAGATGCTGGGTAGCCAAAATAAATCTATCATATTCCTCCTTGGTGAGTGTGATGCCAGAAGTACCAGAACTCGAAACAGGAGGCTCAGAAGACTCAGTAGTGGCAACATAGTTTGCTGCTCCCACAGGTGGTGCAATAGGTCTACCATGCTTCTTTCAACATTTCTCAACTGTGCGTCCAGGTTTGTCACAGAAAGTGCACATAGGGCGAGTACCACGTCCTCGGCCCATACCTGTCCGTCCTCCTCTCACTGTAGCAGCTACAGAAGCATGGGAATCTCTAGGAGATAAGGCTGCTGTAGGATCAACAAGTTCAAAATTTGTCTGTAAAGTCCTTCAGTAAGCTTCTTCCAAGTTGGAAAGTTTGTCAAAAGCTAGGATGACGCTGCGGGCTGAACTGCACGAAGAACTCAGACCAGATAAGAACTTTGCTGTAATCAAGTCATCTCTGACTCTCTGTCTTTGACTTGTTCCTGGACAATCACTGGATGATAGAAGCTCAACTCTTGTGCAATACCTTGGATCACTTCAAAGTATTCTTCTAAAGACTTGTCTCCCTGTCGTTCTGCAAAGAGGCGGTCATATATCATGAACTGACGAAGAGCATTCTTTTTTTGAGAATAATGTTTCTTTACTGCATCCCATATCTCTTTGGCAGTAGTGTAGAACATGAACGTAGAGGCAATCCCAGGTTCCATGCTCCCCCACATCTATGTTTTCACCAGACTATTATGACGCTTACCATTCAGCATAGCCTTTGTCAGTAGACGCAGGAGGATCATAATCAACATGTCTCGCCTTGTCTTGTGACTCTAACACTATATGGACAACATTTATCCATAAGAGATAATTCTTCCCGTTAAGCTTTATGGAGGGAATAGGTGACATTTCACTATAGATGGTAGACGCCTTGGTGTCCTCCATGATTCAACGAGAAGAAAGGTGATGGATTGATACACGTCACAGGAAGATTTGAGTGACGGAGGGATACACGTCACGTCAAAGAATTAGATGCGTGTCTAACGCATCCACAACCCCCAAACGGAAGTTCCGTAATCACACATGGAGGAGATGTGATTAAGTATTTCCTATGTAATGACGGAACCTTCGGTTTGAGATTTAGAAATCCGTTGGATCAACCGAAGGACCCGACGATACCAGAGGAGGGGAGAGAGAGGGGCTGCGACGCGCCTGCTCCAGGCGGCGGCTGTTGTGCCCGCCTCTTGGCTGCGGTTGCTGCGCCTGCCCCAGGCGGCGGCTGCTGTGCCCGCCTTGGGCCGACGGTTGCTGTCCTTGCCTTGGGCCGACGGTGGCGGCTGGGCCTGGGGCGGCTGCTGGTTGCCGGCGGCGCCTGCTGCGGCCGCTGGTGAGCGCCGACGGCTACGACGGCTGTTGGTTGCCGGCGGCGCTGGCTGCGGCTGGTGGCTAGCGGCGTCTACATGAAGGTAGGATTAGGTCTCCCGCTCTGATACCATGTGAATACGGTTGCCGCAATGCTGCATGCAATGCAGCGTGAGGAGAGGCAATGAGCCTTCTCCCTTTTTATTAATAAGAGAAGTTGGAGAATTTACATAGAGGTCCAGCAGGATATATATAAATTACAAAATAGAATAAACAACTGAATATAATGAAATATATTAACAAAGATGATGGTCTTCTATCCATCTACGTCGACTCTACTTTCTAATTTTTGTCCATGCTTTATTTGCATGCATATTGTCCGTGTCTTGCACATGTTGACTTTCTGGTACAATGTGCCAGCACTCTTTGACTTGTCCATGCCTTGTGCATGTTGACTCTTTACTTGTCTGTGCTTTGTTTGCACCTCGACTTTGCTACTGTGAACCAACACTCTCTGGACTCTACAACTATGAACCAACTCTTTCTGGACTTTGCTACTGTGAACCAACACTCTCTGGACTTTGCTACCGTGAACCAACACTTTCGGGACTGCGACGATAGCAATTGTGAACCAACACTCTCTGGACTTTGCTACTGTGAACCAACACTTTGTGAACTGCGATGATAGTGACTGTGATGAAGACTCTGACGCCTTCTTGCTACTGATTACTATTACTCCAGACTCCATAGAGTACGGGTGTCCAATACGTGTCGGACACGGGTCACCTGTTTTGAAGTGTCCGTGCTTCCTAGCACTTAGCCATGGGGGTTAGGGAAACCACATGGAGAGGAAAAGAAAAATGGTGCAATGCCCCTTCTTTGTTTCTTTGCTGTATAAACTAGCACGAGGTCTTTTGTGTCCGATATGCTGTTGATATAACCGATAGAATCAATATGCTACATGACCTGATTAAACTATTCTGGGTGGAAAATAAGTGGATTTTTGTGTGAGCCATTGGTATAGTTTGTGGGGGTGCAGATGATATTTTCTTTAGCAGCAGAACGGTTGGGGATGTTGATTGCTGTGTTGTTTGGGTCGCTGCTTTTGCTGTTCTCTGACGAGACGAGAGATTCGTGAATGATCTTTGAATCATGAAGTTTTCAGCTTTTGTGCTAGCGGCTAAGAGTCGTGAATTTGCAAGCGTAAAATACAATCCATTGGAATTATTTACTCTTGAATGGATGGCCTCTATACAAAAACTACATAACTCGAATCCTATCCTTGAACTTAGATGGAAGCTCTGCATAAATCCATTGCAAAGCATTAACGTCACGAGATCCTCTTTCTGAACATTATTGTGCTTGGAAACATGCGCATAGCGGCCGTTCTTATAGTTCCGAGAGCGATGAGCTATGCTCATGTCTGTCGGTTCCAAACTCTCTCGATCATCCACAACTGTCCTTTTCGCGTCGTTGACTAGGAGAACTAAGATTTTTGCACACGGACAACATCCTTGGCAACAAATGTGTAGAGGGAAGATTGCGACAAATGAAAGTCAAAAGGAAATCACAATCTGGAGATGATTACAGTGACACTTTCATGGAAGATCTCATGAGTGGTTGTGGTCCTTTGCTGGTTGACATAGGATCTCACTTCTGTTGGTCGAATAGGCTGAGAAGTCCCAACCGCCAACTAATGTGATTAGGGTAGATTAAGGCAATAGGAGGGACAAAAAAAGTAAGAGGCCTATGGGAGGCACAAAAGGAATAAGGGGCGGCCGACCCTTGGAAGATGGCCGTAAGTTGTTGGAAATTTTTATGGAAAGACCGTGGAGGCTGGGATGATGCCTGACTGGTGTCCAAGCTAAGAAGAGACGGAGGCTACCTGTAGGTAGAGGCTATCTCTTTTTCTCCCTAGGGTTAGGATCAGTGCTTTGATACCATGTGGAAAAATAAGATGACATGCTAATGATATTTCTTATTGATAGACGACAAACTTCCCTCCTTTATATAGGAGAGGAAGCAAGTACAAGGAAACGAATGTAATCCTAATGGGCCAAGATAATTAGGCCCATATTACAAATAAATTAATAACCCTAACACAAGTAATTTATTGATTTTAGATGTCTTTAATCAGATGGACATATTGATCAGGAACAACTTTCATCTCCAAAACTAGCAAGAAGTTCATATGGTACTTGAGCTAAAGCTTTGTTCAGGTCAACATGAACCACATGGAATCTCTTCTCATTTCATAGTTCTCCATTTGCGTCTTCCTAAGGCTGCGATTGTTAAATGGTGAATCATGGGGAGGGGAACAGTGGGGAAATAAAAATTGTTGTTTGTTTGCCATGGTGATAGGGAAGGGCAAATACTTTATAGGATCTGTTTTTGTCCCCATGGAAAAGCACGGCGAATCATGGCGGAAAAAATTTCTTTCAAAATCCACTACTTATTCAGGCACATATGCAAAAAAGTTCAAATGAATAGGATTCATACTTTTGCAAGATGTTTTTCTAGAAAAAAATTTCCCCTACCGTCCCCATACCCTTGTCACAAACAACATTTTTTATGTTTTTCCCCATCCCTATCTTTTTCTAGAAAGAAATTTCCCCTCCCGTCCCCATACCCTTATCGCAAACAACATTTTTTATGTTTGTCCCCATCCCTATCTTTTTCCCCATGGACATGTTACGAAACAACACATTTTAACAATTTTCCCTTCCGCTTCCCCGTCCCCTTCCCCTTCCCCTTCCCCATCTATTTTTTCACCACATACCAAACACAACCTAAAAGTGTAGACTCAATAGTCAATCTACTTGGCATAAAACTAACTTGGTTATTTAGTATTTTATTTTACATATGAATTTATACTCGTTAATGTCTATTTCAACTTTCTGAAATGTATTAAACAATCATCAACTTGATACCTATATAGTTATACAATATTGGATGTCTCTCTTTAATTTTTTAAACGTGAGAGATAAATTATTCTTTAAAGGTTCATTGGGCATTTTCTCTATTTCAACAGTCTTATTAAGAAGATTCGTCCATATCACTGATCACTCTAGTCTCACCAATCTCTTTCCATAGTTCAATAGTGATTTCATATGTCCTCATTTAAAATCATAGTGAAGACTTAACAACTCGCTTGGCCATTTTGCATAAGCTGAGGCCTTATGACCCCAGCTTAATTTGCTACAGGGATTGAAAGTTAAGTGAATTCCGATCTAAGTTTAAACATGTGCGTGTGGCCGTTAGACTTCGCATCAGTGCACATGACAATCGAAGTCCACCAATATTGTTCCTCCTACGGTAGCGATTCCTTTCCATATGGTATGTCCATACTGCAATCTGAACCAGAGGATTATATGCATATAGATGGGGGCTTGGTTGTCATAATGCTTCTTTATTTTGGATACGACTAATACGACTGGAACTGTTCAGTTCCGTGATGAGTACATTATAAATCCGCTGCAGAGATAAAATTTGTTTGTCTTGATGCATGCACATGAACGCATTGGATAATCAGACAATTTGACATATATACTGGGTAGCTAGTCGATTCATAAATGGATTTTTAGTCAAGGAAATGTGCCAGTGCCTGTACTGCTATGCCATATACTACGGAATATTAGCTAACATAGTGAAAAAAAATATAAATTTCAAATTTATTAGTATTTATATTCATCTTGTATACTTTATCTGTATATTCAGTAAAAGTGTATGTAGTCATCATTAACTGAGTTGTGAGAATTCCTCGGTTTCTTGCAGATAAGTAGTGCCGGCCTATGGTCTCAGAATTCAGCATCGGCTAAAAATGATCTGAGAGATAATCAACACATGGGGCACGTACCTGATCATATAAGAATACCTGAAAGCAGAGATGGGCTTGCCTTTGCTGCTTTCAAGCTCTTGTCATCTTGGGTAAGCTCTGGTATTAAAAGGAATAAGAGAAACTTCAAAATGTGGAAAGGTGATAAAGAATTTCTTGAGCATCAACTAGAAAGTGCTGTCAGCAATGGAATAATGAGGACAGTCTCTGAGGATACTAGGATTGAAGATCATAATGGTCAAAATACAAAAGATCAGCCTATAGAAAGCTTGACAACTCACAAAGATACAATAAAAGCGTCAATCTTTCACTTTTACAATATATGGTACTTGCGAGCATGCTCTCTCTGGAAAAGTCTGGAGCAGCTTGTACGAAATGCTCATCAATTATGGGTAAAATACTTGACAGTCTCTGTGTCCTTTTGCACTCATAAAAGAAAAGGATAACAGTATTCCTTTGTGCTTATATTTATACTTGAGGAAAACCATTAGTCGCCTTTTAAACATTGTGCTTTATGAATTTATGTATGTCATTGGATTATAGGACATGGCTGAGCAGAATCTACACAAGGATACACTCAGGTCTTTGGGAACGTTTTATCTGAATCAAATTGACAGCTTCATAGGTAATCTTCCTGTGGTTCATTTACATGCCTATGAATCTATCTACTGTGTGATCTTCTTAGCAGGTGGACTGAGTTCGAAACTGAAGTCAGTATGGCCTTTTGTAGCACTGCTATTGTTGTATTGATCTTTGTTGAACAAAGCTTGACTTTTCCTTTTTGTAAGGCGTAGTAAGAATTATTCTGGTTAGAGAGTGGTTTTCATTTTATATGAAGCTCGAGTTTGTGCCAGAAAAAGCAACCAAATATATGCCGACTAAATCTATGGTGTCAACTCATAAGCTAGATTATGGTTAGAGCATCCAACATAAACTGTTTAAGATAACCAAATTGATATATTGTCTGAATATATTAGAAATGTGCAAGAACTACGCAACTTGAGTATATCGAGATAGAAGCATAATTGTGGTTCCTCGGAATTCTTCTCCAACAACTTCCAATATTGCTAAGAACATGCCACTTTCGATTGACCTAAATCAGCAAGGAAATTTGCCAAATCTTGAAGCACTGTTATGATATGCTTTATGATTTCTTTTTCTTAAATTTAGAACTGGCACAATACTTACCGATATAATAAAATAGCCACTAGTGACTGGTGGTATTGATATGTACTGTGTTATTGTCAACTCTAACATCATAATTAAGTCTTGATAGGACCAAGGGACTCATGAATAATCACTAGAATATTATGCTATTTTGCATCTTTAGAGAATTTGTGGATGATTTCCCCACATTTTCCCACAATTTTTGTTGGACCTGTCAGCAAGGTAATGGAAAAGTGGGGAATATATGAATTCGAGATGACAAGTAAATGTTTCGTAGCTGTCATATAGTGCCGATGTCCAATCCAATTAGAATGTGTGGTGCGCATGGATGACCCAACACAACCTTGATGAGCAGGCTAGAGCAGCTAGCTGCAAGGTGGATTTAGGATGGAGATGACTGAGGAAACACTAGGGAGTCACTGGTCTGACCGTGCCAAGCATTCATAAGGACCCAACTATGAGTGAATGGGAGAATCACTCACTTGCCACGAGGCCCGAAGAAGAATTATTATGCCCCTCCGTAGTGAGGACAAGGAACGAGGTATATCTAATTTCGATACCGTTTTGACAATGCAGAAATGGAAATTTCAACGGAAATTTTGATAAATGCAACCGTGCCCGCTTCAACGCCAAAATGAACGAATTAAGTTATGAAATTTTAAAAGCATGATCTCTAACCTAAATACACCGTTTTATGCAATAATATTTTTATACGGAGGTAGGTGGGGGGTCCTTTGTGTGGGAGCTAAAGAAACTATCTTGTTTTTGGGGATTTGGATGATAAAATATAGGAATTAAGTTATAAAATTTTACTAGCACAATTGACAAACTTAAGTACGCACACTCGTGCATCAATATCTAGTTTACAACATATGAAAAACATAGTAACTTGCCCACTAAAATCAGTTGTATGCTGAGTGTCTCACTGGTTCTCCATACAATATTGCGTTGATATGTGACACATTGCTCCAATGACATTACATCCTGTAACGTTATTGTATGAAGTTACATTTTCCTTAAACACACCACACTATCAAATCACATCATCCCAATCCTTTGATAATGTTCTTCTAAATCTTTGGGATACTGCACTCTGCTTTAGGATGGAGCTCGAGGACAATGATGAGCTTGAGGAAGAGTAGCATGTATTGGGAATTTGGGACTAAACAATAGGAATAACTGAACGACCACCACTCCATGTTTGCCCCCCATCATTATAGTATGCAAGGGTGTTGTACAAATATGTTCCATGTGGGCCCAAGAAATTGCAATATATAAATATCCAATATGATGTTTAGCTTATGGTTGAACTTATATGCAGAATACCCATAACCATGGTGAAACTGAGATGGATATGGTTGTGTTTGCCCGAACAACATATCACCATATGACCGTTGAGATTGAGAATCAGAAATGCTCATGCTCCCCATTGATTCGACAATATCAGAAGTGTGATCACTATAGCATTGTGAAGGAGGATAGGAGCCCGAGTTGTAATAGTCTTTCCCCCCTCGGGTTTTCTTCCTTTGAAAAGTTTTTGCATCCATTGAAATATCTTCCTCTTGTAGACTCATATGAATATCATTGGTGACATGTGGGCGTTCAACATTCTGAGGATCAATTGGTGGAGGATATTCTGGAGAACGTTGATCACCTGCATTACCATCATCATCATCATCACTCTTAGACTTGGACTTGGATGATGTAGTCAAAGATTTTGAACTAGATGTGCCAGCCAATTCCTCTTGCATTGCTCTATTAGTTTCTATTTCAAGATCTACCATGCTTAGGCTCTGGCTTTGGCTCAAGTTTCTTTAAGGCTCCGATTGGTTTGGTGTAAGTCATAAGTTATATGGAAGTCCTTTTCCGGGAACTCTAGTTTAGTTTCTGGAACTCAATTTTCACTCAGTTCTGTGATTGGTTTGTTGTAAGTTTGAACATCGAATTCGTCAAAAAATGTGGTTGATTTTTACTATGTAATATATAATGAGCAAAGACGGCAAAACATAAAGAATGCATTCGTTAATAATCACAATATTTTTTAACTATAATAACCTCAACAAGTGCTCATGATACGGATGTTGTCCCTTTAAAAATATTTTAATATTGTATAATTATAATTTTAATAGAACTATTATGGTCAAATCACATAATAATATTCTTATTTCACTTTGATGTACAAAGTATTGTAATAATATCTATATTTTATTTGTTTGTCAAAATAATTTTGGTTCGTCATTGTTTAATAATATACAATATTAATTTTTAGTGTATTTTTTGTGCATGGTTATAGTTAATTATCATTTTTCACATAATATTGTTTAAATATGAAAAATAAAATATGTTAGATAAATCATATTTTTGTCACATGGTGTGGTGTGGTTACTTTACATAGTGTGTGTATATATATATATTATTTCATAAACTGCGTTGATAATGGTGGTTATATTGTAAAATATTTTGCATAGTGCGATAATAGTGTATTGTCATATTATGTTATGGTGTGGGCAATAAATCATATCCACACCGCAAACGTTTCTAGTTAAAAATATTTTACATGTGTTATTTATGAAGCATGAAAAATATAATGATCTAGGAAATGTTGTTAGTTATTCCGGAACTCGTTTTCCGCTCTTTTTAAGAGGGAACTCAAGAACTGCGTTTTGTATATAAGTCTGCAACTCACAGAACTCAAGTTCCAACACTTACATTAAACCAATCATGAAAAACTGATTAAGGAACTCTAGTTCATAAGTTTTCCGGACCAGTTACAACAAACCAATCAGAGCCTAAGGCGGGCTTTTGCTTCCTCGTTCATCTTCAAGTATGACATCAGAAGCATCTTCAAATTGTTCCTCCACATATAGATCTGGACGACCAACAATATTATATAGAATTGAACGACCTATTTCATTCATCCCAATGTCAACGAGATCATGCACCTTAGCAAATTGCACTTCTATATAGTTGGTCTTTTATTATGGCTCTAGCTCTCAAAGGCAAGTTGTAGTGGACATACACTGCCCCCAACCCGTCCCTTCTTTTTTTATGTAACAAATTAAAAGTGCTCCAATTCCTTTCATGACACCTTGCAGAAGTTGTCTGTGAAGGAATGTGGATGGCTATTTTTCTATGTTGGGGGCACCGATGCCATTTCACACCCACCATTTGAAAGGAACACCCTTTGCTGGTCAGCTACTGCATTAGGATCAAATCATCCATTGCCTTCACGGAATTGTCATAGCTGCAAAAAAGGAAATAAACATCACATTAAGAGTTGTGAAATTATAGTTGTCATTAAAAATACAACTTTTTTCATTTATATACATGATCCAAGATCTGCATTCGTTCTTTTGTGGATGTAATCAACTTATTGAGTACATCCCTATCACCATTCATCAAGTTCGATTTCATACCCAATTGTCACGAGTGATGGAATCTTGGACTCAAGTAGTTGCTGTAAATGAATAATACAAGAAGTTATTTTCAATCTTAATAAATTACAATGTAATAAGTTATATTCAATTACAATTTAGATGGTTACCTGCCTTGTGAAGTGGATGTAAAAGCATATTCGTCTAACATGCTTTTATGATGTTCATGTTTTGTGTATTGGATGTAGGATCAACTTCTTTCATAGTCTCTACCATTATTTCTGTTGAGAGTATCTTAAAACTCTCTAGAAAAGCTTCTTTGATGAACCTGACGTCTACACCAAGTCTCTTCATCATCAGGATGTGTTTTAGGCACCTACAGGTGCATTTCCGATCATACATCAAACCATATATGGTCCGTCTGGACTGTAATTGTAATTACGGTCCAAGTGGACCATAAATGTGCTGAAATGAAATGCAATCCATGTTTCGAACGATATACAGTCCATTCGGACCGTAAAAGCGGTCGGAAAACAACCGTATGAGTTTGATTACTTTAGCTATGGGTCCTATTCTTATAAATAGACCCCAAGTCGTCCCAAGGAAGAAGAGCAAAGAAGAGACATCGATAGACATTTTTTAAAGAACTAAAGCCACAAACGGACCTAGGGCTGCCCTTAGGGTTTCACGCCTCCAAGAGCTCCTCTCCAAGCAACCGTCTCCTTCCACAATTGGTTTTCAGGTGTAAAAGGGGATTGGGTTCCTCACTCTTCTGTAATCATCATCTCCGTAATCTGTCCATCAACAATATCATCTCTTCCAGTGGATGTAGCCTCCCACATTGGGAATTTGCGAACCACTATACATCTTGTCTTTGTGGTTGCTTGCTTGCTCCATTGTTGATCTTCGTTGTACTTATTTGGATTGGATCCCTTGATCTCATGCTTCCACATCTCCCTAACAAGCTCATTGGGCCTTGTTGTTCGAGTCTCCCATCAGTATCCCAACAATTTCCATTGGGTCATATAACCAATACATGGTTGCAGACTTGTCACCATCTATTAACCTCAAGAGTTTTACTGTAGGGCTCATTATCCTAAGTACCTTGGTAACCTTGTCCTAGAAAGGCCTGCTAGCAATAAGTTCTTCAATTTGTCGACCAAGTGGGGGTTGTGCTCCTTCATGAAGGTCCACTCTACTCCATTAAACAACTTACTAAGCCCATCTCTTTTGGACTTAAGTGAATCTAGAACCAAGTAGTTAGCAGCAAATCTTACTACCCCCACTCTAACTAGATTGCCTCCCCCGTGCTCCAGTCGTCTTATTGCATTCCAAAGAAAATAATGATTATATATGAAATCTATAATCAATTTAACATTTGTGGTCACAGATTTAATGTAATCAAGTTTACCCATATCTTTCATAACGAGATCTATACAATGGGAAGAACACGACGTCCTGTACTCTGAACATTTCTTCCTTATCTTTTCCCCAACATTTTTTAAATTTGTTCCATGATTAGTAACAATTTGCACAACATTGTGAGCTGTAGTAGTTTTTATGAAGACTTTCATAAGATTGTATGTATATCTATGCTCTTTAACCTCACCCGAAGCATCAATGGAATCAAGAGACAATAGATCCATGACAATTGGCAAGAAAGTTGACAATTTGTTTCTTGTTACCACTGGTCCACCTATCACATGAGTGTGACCCCATAATGCCACATTGTTGTTTCTCCCAGTAAAATGACGCTTAAACCTGGTGATGCCTCTCCACCAATTGTCTTTTTTGCAGAAGTTACAAACTACCTATGCCTTGACCCCGAGAACAAGAGTGCAATGTTTCCAAGCAAAATAGTCAGTTTGGGTGCAGTTGGCTGCTTAGCACCCTTATTATTACACGAATTACGATTAGAAGACATGTTGGCAACACTGAACATAAAACATGCATTACATTAGCATTTAAAATAGTAAACGGTAAATACTAGGAATGCAATGTAATTATATATATGTATAAGACTAAGTATTATTAAATTGAATCTTTCACACATTTTATACAAAAAATAGTAAAGTTATTTTTTTTTTTGTATTTTTAGGTCTGGAATTAATGTTTTAATTAATAAATAGGCATTAACGATAATTTTATATTTATTCAAGTACTAATGTATTAAGATATTAATCCATACGAAATATCATATTTTTTTACAAAAAATATATACATTTTTAATTTTCAAATTTAAATAGTATATAAATAAGAAATATCTTATTTTTATAAACATATATTTTGGAATGTGTTCATATTAGTTTTTGTAACAACTTCTACTAAACCTAAGTGAAAGAACCCACTATAATGAATAAATGTTAATCCTACTATTATAAATAATAATAATCTAAAAAATATATAAAACAGTCATTAGCGTAGATCTAGTGATTATATATATAGATCCATGTGCTAGTTGTGTAGATCTATCTTTAAAAGACACAAATCGGACATATAGTGGAGTAGATCTATGATTTAGTGTGTATTGCAAATTTAGAAGTGAAGAAATTGATGTTAAACATGTATTGGAGTATAAGAAATAGAGGTTGAAAATGAATGAAAATGGAAGAAAATATGTACAGTTACCTTGATCTTGGAGTTCCTTAGCTCCAAATGGCCAAATCCCCCTTTTCTCCACTTAGAACAACATGTTGAGATTCGCAAATGACGAAACGTAGGCTCTGGTTTTGCCCTATAAGTGGGAAAATTAACACACTGGACCCCCACCATTGAAATTTGACAAAATTGGTGAAACCCACCGAAACTCGTTGAAAATTTTCTGAAATGTGACTGTATCAACACAATCGCATGGCTTTGTCACAGATACCGATGAAATTGAATTTTTGTCAAAATTTTATCAATTTCAGTGAAACATCATTCGTTGGCGAGGGAGACATGAGAGGAGCCGATTACCAATGCTCTCACAGTAGTGGTGGTTGGAGTAGGTGGATTTGAGCAAGATGGGCACTACCCCAACCATGACCACAACCATAGTGTGGAGGGTAGTCGTGCTTGAACTGATGCATATCTTTAGTGTGGCTGGATTATGGCAGTAGCTTGCGCATCCACAACCCCGTGTTACAACTACAAAGGTTGCTTGAGCCTCAGATGACTTTTCGCGAGTGATGTGGGTTTAAGGCACGTCATGTTGAGACAACTTCCCATATGCCTCATTAGTGGAAGACAATTGATATGCTCCCAACAACAATTGACAGACGGCAAGGCACCAACAAAAATTGTCTAATTTTTTTTAGACAATTGAATCTCACTCTTTGGAGATGTCTCCCTGTGTTGTGAGAGAGAAGTAGTTAAGCTGGTTTGCCTTAAGCCTTTATGGCTTTGTAGTATGCTTCAGGAGATCGATCACCTTGACACATGGAGAAGATGTTGTCCTTAATGTTGTAGAGGCGGGAAAATATGTTTAAAGGCAGAGGCCATTCTTCTCCTGTGTGTAGGATTGCTTCATCTCCTCCCAAATTACCTTGGCATTGTGGTGGAACATGTACTTACATCAAAATGTAGGGTTCGATGTTACCCTAGAGCCGATGGAGAACGTGGGTATCGCGGGATACCCATTTTGACAATTGTCAGGTTTGGCTGTCGGAGCATGAGTGATGAACTTGAGCTGTTTTGTGATTGCAAGAATGTAGACGCCATAGTCATCTGCAAACAACAATTGTTGCCGTTGAGTTTTATGACAAAAATAACATGCATGTCACTGTAAACGGTAGTGGGGCCTTTCTCGACCTTATTTTAGCCATGTTAGAGCAAATTTATATACATGCATTATGCAGATTAATCAAGAATGCACAATAGGCAACAAAAAGCAAGAATTTGACACTGCTAGATTAAGCACGGTAGATAAAAGGACCGGGAGTACTATCAAAATATATTAATACATGATAAATCACATGTACAATCTTTTTGATGTGAAAACATTACGCCCCTCTAATCAATGGACAATACTCATCTCTCATTTAGGGGATCCATATGCTGAGGAAAGAGAAAAGATGAAGACGATATTATGCCCCCTCTTGCTTAGATTAGAGCCTGCTGACCATAGAGGATTGAAAGGAAAGACAACGACTGTTTGCACATGCAAGAGGGGTTCTTCAAGCCTTTAGACAACGGTGGTGGTCAAGTACACTGGTGGCGGCTGTGACTATTGGCATGTGGTGGGGTGGTGGCTGGCTACTGCCAGATTGTAGCTCTTGCGGCTCCTAGAAACGACTGCCCCTTGTTGTCTGGTAGGGGCAGATGCGTGGAGTGCACTTGTTGTGGCCATTGGGGGTAGGGCCGACCACAAAAGGGAAAGGAGGGGGAGAATTAGGTTTAGGGTTGAACTTAATTTGATGCCATGTGAAAATGAGTCCAATTAGACTGACCACTTAGTTTATACAGTAGTACATGGTCTCCTATAGGAGGGAGGAACTACATGGATCCCTAAGTGATAAATGGATCATCACTTACATGAAATATGATATAGCAATGGATAAGTGGGTGTAGTGCAATAACTCAATAAACACCTATGCTTACGGATGCTAAGGGTTTCCTCCCTTGCATGCATGAAGAACATCAGGTATTCCTCAATCATGCCAACACGCCTTCTTCATAATTAAGTTGTTTATCTAAACATTTCTAAATGGCATTAGAGCATTAGATTGTGGGATAAATCCTTCTTCCTATTTTGTTTTATTATGTAAAAGAGAATGGAGTGTCAGATCAAAAATATATCTGCTCCTATGCTTATTTTAATGAGAAAAGGAAAAAGAGAAAACTTCATAAAGAGTCCCCTTAATATCAAAATACTACTAACTCCTTTATTCTAACACTCCCCGTCAAGCTGGAGTATACACATCATGCATACCCAACTTGCACATCATATATTTTAGAGTAGTAGGCAGAAGAGGTTTGCTGAAGATATCTGCAATTTGCTCTCCAGTCCTCACATGAGGAGTCTTTCATCCTTCTAGCCAATACTAAATCACGCACGATAGGACAATCCACTTCAATTTGCTTTGTCCTCTCATGAAAAGGGGATTGCTAACAATATGAATAGTTGCTTGATTGTCACATCTTAGAGTAGCAGGAGTATCCTCACTAATCCCCAGCTCAGAAAGAATTGAAAGAACCCACTGTAGTTCACAACATGCATGGGCCATAGTCCAATATTCAACCTCAATACTAGGACAAGCTACAACACTTCGCTTTTTACTCTTCCAAGTAACTAGATGAGATCCCAGAATAATACAATATCCAGAAGTAGACCGTCTGTCGTTGCATCCCCAACCCAATCTGTAGCAGTGTAGCTAATAACTTGGAAGAGTAGATATACGATGATTGCTCATAGAGTATGCAAGTCCCTTGCCAGGAGCTCCTTTTAAATACCTCCGAATACGACATATTACCGCCCAATGATTGTTCTTTGGTGTGCTCATGTATTGATTGACCACTCCAACTGCATAAGAAATATCAGGACGCGTCACGGTCAAATAAATTAATTTTCCAACAATCCACCTATATAATGAAGGATTATAAAAATCATCATCATCCTTGGAAATCACTTTAGAATGATAGTCCGTGGGCGTAGAGACATGCTTAGACTCAAGCATACCAATCTCACCCAGCAAGTGCAGAGTATATTTCCTCTGAGAAAGATTAATCCCCTTTCTGGAACGCAACACTTCAATTCCAAGAAAGTATTGTAGTTGCCCAAGATTTTTAGTACAAAACTGTGTTTTAAGCCAGACTTTGATATTAGAAATACCTTCACTGTCATCTCAAGTAAGAACAATGTCATCGACTTAAACAACAAGAATTATGATGCCCTTAATACTTTGCAAGTAAAATAAGGAGTGATATGCAGAAGAGTGGCTAAAACCAAAATAGGTGAGAACATTGCTGAATTTGTCAAACCATGCACGAGGAGATTGTTTAAGACCATAGATAGCCTTTTTCATCTGCAAACCTTTCTCTGACATTCCCCCGAGCAACATACCCAAATGGTTGCTCCATGTAAACCTCCTCTAATAAATCACGATGAAGAAAGGCATTCTTCACATCAAGATGATGCAAGGGCCAATCACATTGAGTTGCCACATAATAATAATCCTCATAGAGTTCAAGGCGAATAACTGGTGAGAAAGTCTCAAAGAAATCAACACCATATGTTTGTGTATAGCCTTTGGCAACAAGGCGTGCTTTCAGTCTGTCAATACTACCATCATGTTTTGCTTTCACCGTATATGCCCAACGACCGCCAACAACGCACTTACCAAGAGGCAAGTCAACCAACTCCCAAGTATCATTTTGGCGTAAGGCTTCAATTTCAAGATCCATAGCCTTTGTCCACTCTTTATCTTTCAAAGTTGCAGTACAAGACTCGGGAATAATGATAGAATCAAGAGCAAGAGCAAATAAATGGGCAGAAGGAGACAAATTTGCAAGGCAACAAACATTAGACACAGGGTGTCGAATAGTACAAGAACGCACACCCTTACGAGAAGCGATAGAGAGTGTTTGTAACGACCGCCACCAAACCGACAGCCAAATCGTTACTAATAATGCGGAATTATCATTAATAACGGATTAACAAAAATCACTAAAATTTAAAACCATTTTGCAAGGAGATCCTCTTCCAGAAAATTCTTACTGAAAGATCCAAATCTTATACATATCATGATTCACATTGTACAAACACTGTTTCATCTCATCTCGAGGACAACATATAACAATTGCTCTATCAACACATGTACTGAAGCAACATCAAACCTCAAGGCTTACAAGCCAAAATCTTAGATCGTTCATGAAACCATTACGAATCGACTCCAAGGACCTGAGAGTACAAAGACGACACATAGGACTTCTATCTACAAGACATGACAGACAATACACTCAACCTGAGCTGTTACCGCTGCCCCAGCTGTTGTTCCTCCTCTGTAGAAAGGTCTCCACCGCCTCGTGCACGTCCACCTAAAAATTGTGGATCCAATGGGGTGAGACAATTGTCCCAGCGAGAGATATAACTCTTCGCTGACCATATTATTATCACAGATGAGCATTATAAAATTGAGCATATGTTCTTTTATATTAAAAGGCAGGATTAATCATTGTATGAACAGAATAAAGTAATCTCTTTACTTAAAGAAAATGATGCATCTACCCATGGTAGATTAATAAATCATCTATCTGCTTTACAAAGAATGTAAAGAAACATAAATAACATCTATCAAGCTAAGATGTATAACTGAATTGCGCATCAAATAATGTTTTCCGTATTCGATACTTAAGCAAAAATACTACATGGCTGATCATATTTTAGCAATCACACGTATGCCCTGAGGAGATGAAGTATACCCCGTTCATCTCCAACTGACCACAAACTTCTCACAAGTCGATACCACACAAGGTCAATAGAAGAGCCGACTGTCATGACCTCATCTATCTCAGTAAGTACGAGACCACTTAGACTTAGCAAGACATCATGTATCATGTGCAATTAACTATGTCGGGTTATAGCAGCGTCTTCACTATAGAGTTACAACCGTAGCGTGTACTCTTTTCGAGAGAAGACCACTAAGCTTTCCCAGATTCTTTGTCATCAGGAAGACCACTGAGCAACCTAGTATTGTTGGGGAGTCCACTAAGCACCCCTGTATAATTTGGGGAGTCCACTAAGCACCCATATTTAATTTGGGGAGTCCACTAAGCACCCCTATATCATATTAGATACTTCAAAGAAAGGTTTAATACGTCATCAAGTATTTTCATGATTCTTTAGAACACATAGAACACTTAGAATCTCCATCTCTTATCATCATCATATTTGGATATATAAACTCTCAATTCATCACTAAGCTTAACAGGTAACTGATACCTCTAGGTCATCAGACCAAGGTATTAATTCACATAGTTCACAAAGTCCATTTAAATAACTTGTCACCTCTTATTAGGCAACGACTATTCACTTAACTCACAAGGCCTATTAAACATCTTGTCATTTCTCACTAGGCAACAACTATTCACTTATTTCACACAACTTATGCAATAAGAGACATACAACCTTCCCATTATTAGGGTTAGGGTTTTCCTTCATAGCCGAATAGGTGTTTCAAGTTCGTATTATTAGTCCAAACCCTAATTCATTGCTCCACACATCTAGGAGCATACATTGATATTATAAGTATTCAATCATACTTATTTATTCTCATCTTTTTATCATTATATGATTGTCAACACAAAGTATGAGTTTCCCTCTCATTCTTACTAGGATATTGATTTCATCCTATTTTATTAACTTGGCTTAACCCTTTCTCACGGTAGGTTAGCCTACACTTATCAAAGTGCTTTAAACTTATTACATCTTAATGTAACAATTGACATGCCACACTTCATGTTTTACTCATCTAAGTATATTGGATTTGAGGTGAACCAAGGTGTATCAACCCTAAGGTGCTGGATATAATATTTAACATGCCTTGGTTCATCACTTCCCTCATCACTTTTTAACTTACTTAAGTTCATCAACTTATCTTGTACTAGGGTATTTACCATCCTAATACTTTATGCACTAGCTCATCACATTCTCCCTGTAGTGTATTGGTCATAAGTCACACAGTTGAATTACTCATCTATCATCAAGTGGTATGAACTCATCTCGGGTTAAGGCATTATTGATATAGAGTTGAACATTATCAAATACTTTAGGTATTTCACCTAACCAAGTATTAGCCATATCACTACTTGGTATTACACTCCTAAGAGTGTTTTGCCCTCACCTTTACAAGGTGTATTGGGTTGAATCATGTATCTTGAAGTTGAACACATGTATTGGATTAGGTGTATATCAAGCTAGGCATCATCATATCTCCCATCACTTAATCATTAAGGTATTTAATCTTACCAGCCATATGGTGTATCACCTTGTCCATATATGGGTGTACATCCTTACCTCTCTCAAGGGTATTGCCCACACCTTGCTTTATTAAGTTTTAACTTAATCCTCCTCTTGAAGGTACATTAACTCACAATTATCAAATTGCACTAATACTTATTACTTCTTAATATAGTATTAATCGTCTCCCACAACATATACCACTTAGTAAAATTGGATTGAAGCATACCTACCACATCAGGCATCATGGTATGCATATGTACTATCATATTGTGTTTGAGACACAATCTTCATATCTTATTATGGATCCATATCAAGCCGGTGGTATAACCACTTCATTATAGTGTGAGGTGTAGTTCCTAACACCATATCGTGTAGCCATGTCGGGTTGGCTATCACCTAGCTCTTATCATCTCAAGTCATCCTCATATCGTGTATGAGTGGGACTACTAACCTTATATCGGGCATAGGGTGTTCTTATATCGTGGACAAGAATGTGCCATATCGGGCATAATTTGAGCTGCCCTACTATGTATTATTTAAATGTATACAAATAACACCATATGGGTTTCTTGTCTTGGATTTCCATATCGTGTTCCTATATTAGATTTTCCATATCGTGATCCCATATTGGATATCATATTGTGATCCCATATTGGATATCATATCGGTCTATGTGTTGGTCATCATATCGGTTTATGTGTTGGACATCATATCGGTTTATGTGTTGGACATCATATCGGTTTACTTATTTTAAATAAACCTTTTTTAGCTCATAACCATTTCATACTTTCAAGGTTCTATTCATTCTCTATGGTTACACGACAAGCTAGACACTTAGTTACTTATCAACTCATTTCGAGGTAGTAGGATATATCGGGGTTTTCAAAGGCAATCAGATTTCAAAGCATACCGAGTTTCCACTTTTTCCACATAGGGTTTTGCCCATATCGTGTAAGAGATCTAACTTTAACCTTGTATCGTGTATCAGGTATAAATAGGTTCCTCCATATTGTCCATAGGACGTCTTATATCGTGTATGGGATATCACCTACTTTGATATCGGGTGAACCACCATCTTGGGTTCCATATCAGATTTCAAGGTTCTTCAACCCATATCGGGTTGTTTCATGATGATGTCATCATCATCAACCTTAAGATCCTTGTCTTACTATTCTAATCCATGGGCAATAGTCCTAACTACTTATTGGAACTCATGGATATATCAATTGATCAAAGAAAATCCGAATTTGAAAGAAATCAACAAGTGGAACAATACTGAAAAATAGATAATAATATAGATGGGTTCAAGTTATATAACCCGCCTCTAATGCAACTTCCAAGCTTCAAACTTCAACTCTTCAAGTTCCCAAGGTTGAAGATGAGCTTCTCCAAGATCCAAGACTTGAGCTCCTAACTTTTTGCACGATACCTCCAATCCCAAAGGTCGATATCACCTTACTTGGTTGCTATGACCTATTTGGCCGATATCCTTTGTCTTTGGCCGATACCAAGCTTTCTACTCAACTCCTCTTGCTCATGCATGATACAAGAGGGGTATGCACGATATGTAAGAGAAGGATGCTAACAAGATTTTGAAAATTCTACTAACAAGTGAAGGGCAAGGTATTTATATTTGAGTTTTATGGAAAGGAGAGATCGTGACGAATTCCTATGACATGACATTTGACAAAACCATAACATGAAAACTGTTGACAGCCAGCCATAAAAACTGCCACTCTTTCTATGACATGACATTTGACAAAACCATAACATGAAAACTGTTCAAAGGATACTGAGCTTGAACAGAAGGATGGACATGCCTGGACAAAACAGCAAGGAGAGATCATGACGAATTCCTATAGAAAACTATGATGTAGACTGGATGAAGGGTGGCTGCTTTCTGGATGGAAGTAATCTTTAGAAACATTAGATTTAGTAGGCTCTTATACCATCTAAATGAACCAACCAAAAAGAAAATTCTGATAATGCCATTGTGCCGCAATGCCACTCTTAACAGTTAACACCCTATATGTAGAATAAAAGATTCTGAACTGATCTGATGAACTTAGAATCCTAGCTTCACCTCACATACACTAATTGATCCTATAGTTTTTTACTCTTCTGACTTACAACCATAAAGATTGCCAAAGATTTTGTAATGGATTTTTTTACAGTTTTGACATCTGTTGATCCTAGGATTTACAACCACTGCATGTAACAGAGTAACAGCCCAATGATGTTACAACCTCATCCTACCTTGTGAAAGGCCACTTTAGCAAATACTGGTCGGTTAGGTTGCTACCCCATACTTAACCTTAATTTGGTAAGACAATAAGGGATCGAATCCATTCTGCAGCACTCAAATGATAAACATAGGAAGATGTTGTTGATCTCGTAAATTGGTCATTAATTGTCAAAATGACATACTTTAAAATGTCTGATTTCAACGTCGTCTCCGATGGTTCAGAAACAGAAATTTACAAAAGTTTTGCATTGAATTTTGAAAAATCCGTTCTTGTCGACACAAGTTTTCAACACAAATTTAGACGACCAGATAAAGGAAATCAGTGATGAAATTTTACCGGGATGATGTCATACATAAATACACCTAGTTGTGCACTAATAGCCTATGTTGATATTGGGTTGAGGGAGGGTCCTACATGTGTGAGTGAACAGATACAAAACTGTTTCGATGGGAATTTCAGTTATGCATTCTATAGATATGTATATTCTTATGCAATATTATGTTGTGTCTTATATCTTGCATTCAATTAGGGAAATCCACAGTAATTCTTATTTTCTTCTCAAACTTTTTTGATTTTTTTCTTTCAATTTTTAATGAATTAGAAATCAGATATTAGGCGGTAGGTATGCAGATTTCTCTGTCTGATGTCCATTGAAACCAAAATTGCGGTCGAAATGTCAACATTTCGACTGAGATTTTAAACCATGCTATGTTTAACTTCGTTCCTTGTGAAGCATGCACATCTCCTTGCCGTGGTGATGTTTTACAAGGCAACGAGGCTTTCTAGAGTGCATTGACTCTTGGAGATCTTGCATATATCGAAGTGATTTTAGAATTTAGAATGTCAGGCAGCCTTTATTGAGATGAAACACAGCTTGATATATTGTTGCACAGACGGAGAATGGTTCTTAATTCTTCGTATTCAGTTTTGGTTGGTGATCCACTATGATAGTGGACACCTGAACTGTTACATTTGTATTTGTCCTTATCTATCTCGATCTATCATGGCGGCAAACTGAAGGTAGAATATCTTGTTTTTCCGTTATAGAAGAGCTATCTTTTCTATAGCTTGTAATGATGTTCTATCCCTTATCTCTGCTCCCAAACAATGGCCTCAGCAGAATCTCAACTCATCTCCTTGAATACACTACTCTTCATGTATCAGCAGAAGTCTGTGTGACAAAACCTTGTGTGAAGCCCACATGTTGGTTGTCTTTTAAAATTTCTTGTGTCATACATGAGGAAAACAATTTAGGTGTCATATGATGTCATGTTAAAGAGTAAACTGCAGAACAAAATTCTAATGTATTCTACGATTCTTTGTAAAGTTATGTAACTGCTGTTGAAATCTATTAGATTGTTGTTTGCAGTTATTTAAACGAAGGGTCTTTACCGCTTCATGGATCCTGAATGTTCATTCTTTGTCAGGAATCAACAATTGTGTTTCTTTTGATTTAGCATAATATATGCGAATGTCTACCTTTTGTGAAGTACTATTTTCCTTCAATCATAGAACTGTTTTCTCCATATCAAAGCTCCGGACAAGAACTCTTCTGGAATCTGAATACATTATCGCCTGATTAGTATCCAATGAGATTACACTTAATTTCCTTATAAATTTCATCAGCTATCATGTCATTCTCAGTGCAGTGGCTTGAAAGAAGCAGCTTGGCAAATGATCCCATTTACCTCTACACTACTGAGAAGGTAATGTCAGAAGGGCTCAGGCTTCCCTTGTTTATGATCTCAGCAACTTGTGTATATATATAATTTTTTTTGATGTATATGCTGTTTGAGACATTAAAACAAACACGGCATGAATTCTGAAGTTGCAGATGTTAACATGCTATAGTTGCACATGTTTATAAAGATTGTCAAGAGTATTTAATTTTATTGCATCTGTGTTACTGGGTTAGGAGTCCATTAGTTAAGTCACAGTCCATATATGAGTCCTATAATAAAAAATGACACAGGTATCTTGTACATATTCCTCACTTTATACATATGGGTTATGGGACATTTGGATTGCATATTTTTATTACAGGATGATAATTCTCTTTTATTGTTCTCTATATGGTATAAAGGCCTCTCTGATCTGGGGTTAGAATTATGTATGCTTTTCCTCCAGCATGTTGCTGGCACCATAGATCCATTCCACTACAAGGGAGACAGGAGGAGGTGATCATCACGATTCAACATCTTTAACATTAGCCATCTTTTGTGGATTCAATGAATCTCACTGTTAAACCTATCCATTGTGTGCCCTCAATTCAATGACTACACCTTTCTATATATAATTGTTTCTAGTAGCAAGTCGCATGCTATAGAATTTGCCACCATCTTTGTAGCAGGTCATCATCTCTAGGTCTCTTTTTAGCCTCTGATAACATCTTCTTGTCAATCTACTGCCATTCTTAGTTCAGAGCTTCTCAGATGCAACACATAATTACTTGTATTGCGAAATCATTTCTTAGGCGCCTCCTTTCTTTTTTATCATTGAAAAACTACATCCTTGCAATTCTCTCACTCCTCTACTGCGTGAAGGGATTCATGACTCATCAGGCATAAGGCAGAGAGGAAAGGGGGGTTTCATTAGACGTGCTTTGTTAAGGCACTATAAGCTTGCATCTTCACATTGGTTGAAGCCAATTGGTTATTAGATCGTTTCTTCATTATATTTATGCAATGTTTTTCTCAATATTTTCAAGCATATTTATATTTTTATAATATTAAAATGCCACTAGACCGCGAGAATTTGGAGGTAAACCACATATGGTGGGAAGTCTTCTCTTTACTGATGGTGGATCTCTAATATTATCGGTTGTGCAATGCAGTTTTATGTGATCCTGTATTATCTTTTTCCCCTGATGATTTTGAATACTCAAGTATTTTAGATGTCATTTCCGTGTAATTTCTCAATTATGGAATCATTTTCTTTCCAGGGTTATTTTTTACTTCCTGAAGGAGCTAAATCTCGACATAATATACACACAGTTAATGTTAGCATATCTGCTGGTCACTCTTGCTTTGGAAACAGGTACTTCGTTTCAAGATTTAATTTAATTTGATTTGATGGATTGTAGGCTGACGCCAGCTAAATTTGAATGTCAAAGAAAGTTAATTTTTTATTTTACTGTTGGAAGGTTTCTGACTGCCTCAAACTGCAATTGTTGTTTGAGTCATGTTCCAATTAGTGAAATTTCAATTACATTTTGTGGAATTTATAACTTATGATAACCATAGTGAAAAATTCGGGTTTAGGCAATTTTTCCGTCTTGCTTGAAAGAATAGTAACTCAAGAAGCATCGTGAAAATTTGGGAAAATATCATTAAAGTTAGGTCAATTATTTGGGAAAAAATGGAGAAAAACTCCTATCTACAGTTTGACTGTATATATACATCTGTGCAGTATGTAAACACATCTATGTATGCCTGTATATGATACATGTGTGTGTGTGTGTGTGGATGTACTGACATATGATATATATACGTATGGATGTACACACATACGAGGTATATGTATTCACACATCTAGATGTAAATATGTATGTGCATAACATGGAAGATGTGAAAGAGGCATTGTTTTGCTAGTGGAGACAGGATACCCTTATATCTGTAAGTCTGTAATGTGGGGAAAGGGTGAGGGGATTTTTGACGTTGGGTTCAATTAGGAAATGTTAGAAAACCACTAAAGTTGTTAAAATAGCTTAACTTGGAATTTAACTTCTAAAATATTTCACTTCAATTTTTTTTAAAGTTCTTGTGATATCACAAAAGTTCTTAAAATGTTGCCGACCAACATCTTATTCGGGAAGAACATTCGGCTGACCAAAACATCATGAACAATCACAACTTTTGTTACTAGAGTGATAACAAGATATCTTTGAGGATTATTGTGTAAGTCTCAAGACTAATTTGCATGAATATAATTAAGCTGACCTGCACATATTTGAAGAAATACTTTCATAAGTACAATTTCTTATAATTTTATAAAAAAGCCATTAGCTCATGGTTTAGAAGTGCCAGACATGATATAATACCAGAAATTATGTCAACTTGCATGTCCTACCATATTATATATGCATCATGCATATATTATTTATAATACATATATATGGGATTAAGAGAGGCATTTTCTCCCCCTCTTCCATGCCCGTGACGGAGGCTGAACGTCCGGGACGATGGTAAAACCAAGACGACAGTTGGGATTTGAACCCGAATCCCTTTGTTAGGGGACACCGTGCTTGACCACTTGAGCCACTCCTTGTCGGCATATATATATATATATATATATATATATATATATATATATAGAGAGAGAGAGAGAGAGAGAGAGGTGGAAAAGTGTGCAATGGCCGGTACATGTAACTTATGTGTACCAACCAGTAAAATGGCATATGTAGAATCCATTAATTAAATCTGTTACGTAAGGAAACCCATCTGCGTCTATTCTTATATTAATGAGAAAGGGAAAATTACATAAAGAATTCACTTAGTAATATGGACTTAACATAAAGTAAAAGACAAATGAAGTGTTAATATATCTCTTTATATTCTATTATTTGTAATTTCTATATATTGCTGGACCTCTATGTAATTTATCTAGTTTCTATTAATAAAAGGGTGAGTGGTCTTGAACCCTCACACACGCTGCGTTGCAAGCAGCTTTGTGGCATACGTTCACATGGTAACAAAGCAAGGTTGCTCCTAGGGTTTCATCTAGGGCACCCCCTCTCTTTCTCTCTCCTCTCCTTCACGCCGCCGCCGCTATGCAGCAGCGCCGGGCAGCACCGCGACGCCCCGCAGGCAGCAGCCTCCGCCGCCTAGGAGGGCAGCAGCTGCCGCCGACCCAAGGGGCAGCCGCCGCCGCCAGCCTTGCGGCCGCAACAACCAACGGTCAGGGCAACACCGTAACCGCCGGCTCCGGGCAGGCCCACCATCCGTCTGCAGCCCCCGATTCCTCCAATTGACTTCAAAGGCAGCGTTTACGTAAAATGACTTGTTAAAATTCATATCGGAGGCTCCGTCCGTACGTAGGAAATTCCTAATCACATCTCCTCCATGTGTGATTAGGGAATTTTTCAATTGGGGGTTGTGGATGCTTCAAAAACACATCTAATCATTTGACGTGACGTGTATGTCTCCATCACTCTATTCTTCTGTGACGTGTATCTCTCCGTCACCCTATCTCTCCGTTCAATCATGGAGGACACCAAGACATCTATTATCTACAATGAGATGTCACCTATCCCCTCCATCAAGCTTAACGGGAAAAATTATCTCTTGTGGATGAATGCTGTCCATACAGTGTTAGAATCCCGAGATAAAGCAAGGCATGTTGATTCTGATCCTCCTGCTTCTACTGAGAAAGGCTATGCTGAATGGAAGCGTCATAATAGTCTGGTGAAGACATGGCTATGGGGGAGCATGGTACCTGCTATTGCTGCTAGGTTCATGTTCTATACTACTGCCAAAGACATTGGATGTAGTGAAGAAACATTACTCTCAAGAAAAAAATGCTCTTCGTCAGTTTATGATATATGATTGCCTCTTCGCCGAACGATAGGGAGAAAAGCCTTTAGAAGAATATTTCGGAGTGATCCAAGGTATTGCTCAGGAATTGAGCTTCTATCATCCAATGACTGTCCAAGAACAAGTCAAAGACATAGATGACTTGATTACTGCAAAGTTTCTATCGGGTCTGAATTCGTCATACAGTTCAGCCCGCAGTGTCATCCTCGCTTCTGACAAACTTCCCAGCCTGAAAGAAGCCTACTCGAGAATTCTACAATCAAATTTTGAACCAGTTGATTCTACAACATTCTCGCTTTCTGGAGATTCTCATACATCTGTAGCCGCTGCAGTTAGAGGAGGCCGTATAGGTATGGGACGAGGGTGTGGAGCACGTCCCAAGTGCACATTCTGTGACAAACCTGGATACACTGTTGAGAAATGTTGGAAGAGGCATGATAGACCTGCTGCACCACCTGTGGGCGCAGCAAACTATGCGAGTACTGCTGAGTCTTCTGAGCCGTCTGCATTAAATTCTGGTTCTTCTAGCATCACACTCACAAAGGAAGAATATGATAGATTTGTTCTGGCTACACAACATATGAGTGTGAGATCTTCTTCTTCCTCAGTAAATCTGGCTTCTATCACTGGTAATCAACTATGTCCTTATTGACTTATGGTTCAACTTCTTCATGGGTGGTTGATTCTGGAGCATCACATCATATGACTGGTATGAGGAGACTACTTCACTCCATTGACTCGCATATTCCTCACAAATCTGTGACCATAGCAGATGGTTCCGTGAGGAGAGTCTTAGCAAGTAGATCTATTTCTCTGACTCCTAAAATTAATCTTTAATCTGTTCACTATGTGCCTCCATTTCCTTTTAATCTTCTCTCTATTGCAAAATTAGTTGACACTGTGAACTGTACAGTGACGTTTGGGTCTTCTTGCTTTGTATTACATGGTCTCAAGAGTATGAGGACGATTAGTGGGGAGCCTAGTTAAGGTGATCTCTACCTCTTCCACGGTGACAGTCTGCCTCGCCAAGTATCTGCTCCTGCTCCGGCTATCCTTTTGAGCAGTTCTACCTTATTGTGGCACTACAGATATGGAAATCTGTCGTTGGAGAGCTTGGAACAGTTAGAACCTGAGATATCCCAAGTGTCTTCATTAGAGTGTTAGTCCTGTCAAGTAGGCAAACATCATAGACTGTCTTATCCCATCCGTGTCAATAAACGAGCATCCTTTGAGTTAGTCCACGGTGATGTTTGGGGTCCTGTAAAGACCAATAGTTATAATGGTTTTCGCTATTTTATTTCCTTTGTGGATGATTTTTCTCGCATGACTTGGATTTATTTATTAAAGAGTCGAGAGTCTGTGTTATCCATTGTCAAACATTTTCATCAAGAAATAAAAGTTCAATTTGATCGCAACATTAAAATTTCTCAATCTAATAATACCTTGGAATATGTTCAAACTGCTATGGCTGATTTTTGTAGCTCTGTTGGGATGATTCATCGTACGTCTTGTCCTCACACTCCTCAACAAAATGGGGTAGCTGAGCGTAAAAATCGTCATCTTCTTGATATTACCAGGACTATTTTGTTTCAATCCAATGTCCCTAAGAGGTTCTGGTCTGATGCTTTACATACTGCCTGTTTCCTGATCAACAGGCAACCCTCTTCGGTACTTCAAGGACGTACTCCTTGTTCTGTCTTATGTCCAAAAGTTCAGCCTTTCTTTGTTCCTCTTAAAGTGTTGGGGGTGTACTTCATTTGTCCACAATTTTGATCCTAAGGCTGATAAATTATCCCCTAGGTCTATTAGGACTCTCTTTCTTGGGTACTCCAACACTAGCAAAGGATACAAGTGCTATTGTCCTAGTCTCCACTGTATGTTTGTGTCTCAGGATGTAACTTTCCATGAATCCACACCATATTTCTCGAGTGTTCCCAGTAAGGGGAGCAATTGTGTGAAAGTGAGATTGCCACCATCAGACATCGGTGAGAGAGTGCCACCTATCATTCCTGACTATACTTTCATTCCGGAAGAGCAGCCAGCAAGTGATACATTAATTCAACAATATCGACATGTTTATAGCAGACGAGGCAGGCAGGATCCAGAGGAGGTAGCGACTCTAGTCTCTGAGCCTTCCCCATCTTCCTCTACTCAAGAGATTTCTGCAGAACCATCTGACCTTGATGTTCCCATTGCTGTTCGCAAAGGTACTCGTTCTTGTACTATTCGACATCATATTGTAAATGTGTGTTGTTTTTCGAAATTATCCAAGCAGGCCCGATCATTTGCTCTTGGGATTGATTCTGTGGTCATTCCAAGAACTCATCTTGATGCTATGAAAGATACTAGTTGGAAACAGGCGATGCATATGGAAATGTCTGCTCTTCTACAAAACAACACATGTGATCTTATTGACTTACCTCTAGGGAAAAATGTTGTGGGTTGCAGATGGGTATTCACAGTAAAACATAATCCAGATGGTTCAGTTGAGAGGTTGAAGGCTAGACTGGTGGCAAAAGGTTATACTCGACATATGGAGTTGATTTCTTTGAGACCTTTTTACCAGTGGCTCGTCTGAATTCAGTACGGATTCTTATCTCTCTGGCTACTACCTTTGACTGGCCTCTATTTCAGCTCGATGTCAAGAATGCCTTTCTCCATGGTGATATACAAGAAGAGGTGTACATGGAGCAACCTCCTAGTTTTGTTGCTCAGGGGGAGTGTTAGAAGGTGTGTAGATTGAAGAAAGCCATCTACGGGTTGAAACAATCTCCTAGAGCTTGGTTTGACAAGTTCAGTGATGCTATACTAAAGATGGGCTTCTCTAGTTCTGTGGCTGATCACTCCTTATTTTATTCTAGCTCTTCTGTTGGATCCATCATTATTGCTGTATATGTTGATGATATAGTTATCACTGGCAGCGATTCTACAGGCATATCACGTGTGAAGGAAGGATTACATGAACACTTTCATACAAAGGATCTGGGCAAACTGAGATATTTTCTGGGCATTGAAGTACTTAGATCTCATGCAGGTTTAATTTGTCTTAGAGGAAATATGTGCTGGATTTACTGCAGGAAGCTGGCATGAGTGAATCCAAGCCGGTGTCTACTCCTATGGACTATCATGTGAAGGAGATGACTGATGATACTGATTATCCAGATCCAGGGTACTACAGAAAAATTGTTGGGAAACTGATATACCTGACAATTACTCGCCCTGACATTTCTTTTGCTGTAGGTGTGGTGAGTCAGCATATGAGCTCACTACAACAGTACACTGGATGGCGGTCTGCTGTATTCTGAGATATCTGAAGGGTGCACCCGGTAAGGGGATCACCTACTATAGACCCAAGAATCCTGTGTCTACTCTTGTTCTTACTGGTTATGCAGATGCAAACTGGGCTGGTAATATGAATGACAGGAGGTCTACTTCTAGGTATTGCACGTTTCTTGGAAATCACCTTATCACCTGGAAAAGTAAAAAGCAGAATGTTGTGGCTAGATCAAGCACGAAAGTTGAGTATCGAGCCATGGCTCATGCCTGTTGCGAGTTGCTGTGGGTTCAATCTGTACTTTCTGAGTTTAAGATTTCTATCTCGTCTCCCATAGAGCTCAGATATGACAATTAGGCTGCTATCTACATTGTCAAGAATCCAGTCTTCAATGAGCGCACTAAATATATAGAGGTTGACTGCCACTTCATTAGTGATCAGATCAAGAATGGCAATGTGGTGACTCCGCATGTCAAATCTGAAGATCAACTTGCAGATGTCCTCACAAAGCCATTGAGTCCTGCAACATTTCAGAGTTTTTGCAACAAGCTGGCATACACGAGGGGGAGTGTTAATATATCTCTTTATATTCTATTATTTGTAATTTCTATATATTGCTAGACCTATATGTAATTTCTCTAGTTTCTATTAATAAAAGGGTGAGTGGTCTTGAACCCTCGCACACGCTGTGTTGCAAGCAGCTTTGCGGCATACGTTCACATAAAGAAATACTACTAACTCCTTTATTCTAACACTCCCCCTCAAGCTGGAGTATATACATCATGCATACCTAGCTTGCACATCATATATTTAAATGCAACAGAAGAGGTTTGATGAAGATATCTGGAATTTACTCTCCACTCCTCACATGAGGAGTCTTCACCCTTTTAGCCAATACTAAATCATGCATGAAATGACAATCCAGTTCAATATGCTTTGTCCTCATGAAAAAAGGGATTGCTAGCAATATGAATGGCTGCTTGATTGTCAAACATCAGTGTAGCAGGAGCATATCCCCAACTCAAGAAGAACAGGAAAGAACACATTGTAGTTCAAAAAATGCATGGGCCATAGCCCAATATTCATCCTCAGTACTTGAACAAGCTACAACACTTTGCTTTTACTCTTCCATGTAACAAGATGAGATTCCAAAAAAAAATACAATATCCAAAGGTGGAACAGACATCCTTTGCATCACCAACCCAATCTTCATCAGTGTAGCTAATAACCCGAAGAGCAGAACTACGCTGATTGCTCACAAAATATGTAAGTCCCCTGCCGGGAGTCCTTTTAAATACCTCAAAATACGACATACTGTCACCCAATGACTGCTCTATGGTGTGCTCATGTGTTGGCTGACCACTCGAACTGCATAAGAAATATCAGGATGCGTCACAGTCAAATATATTAATTTTCCAACAACCCTCATGTATAATGAAAGATCATGAAAATCACCATCATTGTTAGGAATCACTTTAGAATGATAGTCCATGGGAGTAGAGACGGGCTTGGACTCAAGCATACTAGTCTCACTGAGTAAGTCCAGAGTATATTTCCTCTGAGAAAGATTAATCCCCTTCCTGGAACACAACACTTCTATTCCAAGAAAGTATTGTAGCTGCCCGAGGTCTTTTATGCAAAACTGTATTTGAACCCATACCTTGAGATTAGAAATACCCTCATTGTCATCTCTGGTAAGAACAATCCCATCAACGTACACAAGAATAATGATGCTCTTAGTACTTAGCAAGTAAAATGAGTAATCTATGCACGAGCGGCTAAAACCAAAACATGTGAGAGCATTACTGAATTCGTCAAACCTTGTATGAGGAGATTGTTTAAGACTATAGATAGCCTTTTTCAGTCTACACACCTTCCTTTGACACTCTCCTTGAGCAATATACCCAGGTGGTGGCTCCATGTAAACCTCCTCTAATAAATCACCATGAAGAAGGACGTTCTTCACATCAAGCTCATACAAGGACCAATCATAGTGAGTAGCAACATAAATAATAATCCTCACAGAGTTCAAGCGATCAATTGGTGAGAAAGTCTCAAAGAAATCAACAACATATGTATGTGTATAGGCTTTAGCAATAATGCGGTGCTTTTAGTGTGTCAATACTACCATGATGTTTTTATTTCACCATATATACCCAACGACATCCAACAATATACTTACCAGGAGGCAAGTCAGCCAACTCCCAAGTATCATTTTGACGCGAGGCTTCAATTTCAAGATCCATAGCCTTAGTCCACCCTTTATCTTGCAAAGCTACAATACAAAACTTGGAAATACTGATAAAATCAAGAGCAAGAGCAAATGAGCAAGCAAAAGGAGACAAATTTGCTAGACAACAGACATTAGACGCATGGTGTCGACCGATACAAGAACGGACACCCTTATGAGCAGCAACAGAATGATCTATGTAGTAAGATGACCAATAAGAGTCACAGAAGAAGAGTGAGGCCCCTCTGGAGTATTAGACGAAGATGGTACTACCAATGGGACTGATGTCAGTACTTCCTCTTGATCTCGTACAACTCGTCTAGAGAAAACCTGGGGAAATGTTTGGATAGTGAAAGTGGAATGTAGTTCTGAGAGTCTCTCTTGGTAAAGCACGCTCTGTTCGGTCACAATGGGTAAGGGTGGCTCTCTAGATAAGGAAAACTCTCTCTTCATTCACGGTGGTAGTTGGTGTTTCCCCCCAATGTGTGGCATCATCACAAAAATAGGGTGTCGACTCATGAAAAGTGACATCCGCCGAGACAAAAACACAGTGCAAGGAGAGTCAATAACATTTATACGCTTTTTGGATACTGGGGTAACCCAGAAAGATAGTCTTAACAGGCCTAGGAGACTACTTATTTGCTTCCGGATCAAAATTATGAACAAAAGCAATGCATCCAAAAACCTTTAAAGGAATATGAAAAAGGAACATGATGAGTACGCAAAATAGAGAAAGGCGTGATACCTTGAAGAATAGATGTGGGTTGACGATTAATTTAGAAAACATGCAGTAACAACTGCATTAGACCAAAACCTTTTAGGAACACGAGACTGAAACATCATTGTCCTAGCAATATCAAGAAGATGACGATTCGTACTCTCGGCCACCCCATTCTGTTGTGGTGTATGAGCATAAGAAGTCCGGTGAATCATGCCAGTTGAATTACGGAAATCAGAAATATCTTTCTGAACATACTCAAAGCATTGTTAGGATAAAACACTTGAATGGAGCAATCAAATAGAACTTTTATTTTTCAAAATGGACACGACTTCCTCTTTGGACTTCATGAGATACACCCCCCGTCATTCTAGAGGAATCATCAACGAAAGAGAAAATACCGATATCCATTATAGCTAGATTCTTTGACAAGACCCCATACATCACCATGAATAATTTGAAAAGGGTGTGCAACCCGTTTGATGACAATACCTAGATAAGAAACCCTATGGTGTTTTATAAATTGACACGATTGACACTCAATTGATGAAAGAGAAGATAAACTAGGCTCCAACTTCTTGAGAGTCTCTAGAGACGGATTACTATAACGACATTGCCATCACAAAGGGGAGATACCAAGGAAGACTGTAGGTATTTGACAAACTGGATGATCACCATGGAAAAAATAGAGATCATCTTTCCTAGGCCCCCACCGATCGTCTTCAGACTTTTGAGTTCATGTAGAACAAAACATGAATGACCAAATATTACCCAACGCTGTAAAGAATCCACCAATTTTGAAACAGACATAAGGTTGAATGGAAAATTAGGAACATAATGAACATAGTCCAAAGTAAAGGAAGAGGATGGACAAACAGTCCCACGCACGCCTGAACGTGTCTAACGGAGCCATCAACGAGTGTAATAGAGGTATGTGGTATATGGATGTCATAAGTTTGCAACAAAGACTTCACACCTGTTATATGTTGTGCAGCTCCAAAGTCTACCACCCAGGGGGTTGACAAGTGCGACGTCATGAAAGAAGTGGCATGATTACCTTCAGTAGATGCTAACTTGGCAACCACACTTGAAGAATAATAATTAACTGATACACTCTGAGCTGCCTGAACAAGATGATCATATTCTTCATTTGATATGCTAATATCAGATAGTGTGCTTGTAGCAGTAACATCAAATGACTGGGCATAATGTGTAGCACCAGAAGAGCCTATAGCAGTAGAAGGACGCCCATGTTTTCTGATAGCAACAATCCAGTGTGCCCTAGTCGACCACAGAAAGCACACTTGTATCGCCTTCCTCTTCCACGACCTATGCCACACCCACCTCCTCGAGCAGCAACTGCTAGCGTCTAGCGAAGTATGAGCTTCAAAGATGACTGATGATCCTATAACAACTGGAATAAGCTCAAAAGAGGATTGATGTATCCTCGCACATGCCTCCCTATGTTTGGGAAGTTTGTGAGTACTCAGTAGCAAGTATCACACCCTTTGTTGCATTGAACACATGATCAAATCCAGAAAGAAAACATGCAGTCACTAAATCATCTTGCTCTTTCATATGATCATCTATTTTTTGGTTGATAAAAACTCAACTCTTGCAATATAGATTGAATGGAGCCAAAATAGTCATCAAGAAATTTGTTGTCCTGTTTCTCTGCAAACAACCTATAATAAACTTTGTAGAGACGAAGGACATTCTTTTCATGTGAAAAATGCTTCTTCACAGCGTCCCACACTTGTTTAGCGGAAGAATAGAACATGAATCTTATAGCAATATATGCATCCATACTGTTCCACAACTAGGACTTCACAAGGCCGTTGTTCTTCCTCCATTCAACATACGAAGGATTAGTTTGAGTAGGGGGTTCTTCGTCAATGTATTTCACTTTGTCTCGTGATTCTAAAACAATATAGATTGCGTTCATCCACGACAAATAATTCTATGTGCTCAACTTGACAGTAGTAATGTGAGATTGATTGTTGCAGACTACGGTTGTGGAAATAACATTGCTTGATTCACTCTTCTTCTCCATAGTGCAAAGACTGAATAAATAGGATCAATAAATAAACTGGACATGTATAAGCGCCGTCACGTAGAAACAAGGACGGGAATCGACACCGTCGTAAGAGAAATATGATGCAAAACTGATGCATCAACAGTCCCCTAGTAACATATGCGCTCAACCACACATAGGGGAATTGTGTGAAGGGGATTGGAGATGAGAGGCATGTTCTCGAGACTGATGCTGCTTCTACAGCCTGTGTCACAGGGAACAAAACGCTGATGTGAAGCAGACTCCGCGTCACAGGGAACAATAGTTGCGGCTGGCTTCTTCAGTGCCTAATTGGATGGAATCAACTGCTGTTGCTACCATGGCTGGCCGTTGTTGTGCCTGAATGCTAGGATCAACACCAGGTGTTGGCTGCCGTTGTGACAGGCCGTTGCTCCGCCTTGTTGCTGAGCCCGCCTGGCCGCAGAGCCTGGATTGGAGCGATGAGATTGCTAAGACTAGCGGGAGCCGCCGCCCCTAGGGAGAGCCGCAACTGTTTCTGTTGGGATTTCTTATGGGAGGCGCCGTAACCACTCTACTACTATGTTATGTAAGAAGACACGGAACGCGAAATCCGATCTAGATCTGTTTCTATACTTATATTAATGAGAAAGGGAAAATTACATACAGAGTCCACTAAGTAATATGGACTTAACAGAAAGTATAAGGCAATTAAAGAAATATTACTAACTCCTTTATTCTAACAAAATCCAACCCTATGGATTGAATCGACATGGTCTAAGATGTGTTGCAAATATCACAACCATATTTCATATATATCACGAGGTATAGCAATACAACATTCAAAAGTTATTCCAATTTCTACAACTTACTGTTCTTCTATCAGTGGATGGTCTAGGAATGTCAGTTTGAAGTGATTTTTATTAGACGTGTAATCTAAGGGGTTTACATCTCATCCATAAGGTTAATATGTTATTTGTAACTTTACAATCATCATAAATGAAGATGCGTACATGTAAGCTGCATGTAATTTGATACACAATTCCTTTAGGCATATATATGTCAATTAAAAGAAAATGCATCAACCATTGCAGTGCTATTTTGTGGCCTTTTGTAAGATGAAGCATGGTGGTTTCATTCATTGGTCATCCACTTTTTTAATAACATGAGTGCATTACATCTAAAATACGTGTTATATTCTCTTACTGTAGAGGGAGACATCACAAATAGACAATGACAAGTTTAAACCTCAATTATTTATGATTTCATTTACTAAATCCAAGTCCTTTTACTACTATCGTAATAAAAAATAATTGTTAAGGAGACGAGTTTAACACTTCATCCAGTGTTAACTTGTATTGAAAACAATTCAAAGGCCGCACATTTTTATCCATCAATCTATGTAGATGCTAGAAACCATTGATCAACATTCTAATTATTGCAAATTTTGTATTTCAATTGGTTGACCGAAATAATAATAAATAACCAAGTTGTAGAATGAAATAGTCAATTTCTATTAAATTGAATATTAACATGCCATTAAATGTTGACATTCTCATAGTATGTAGCCTATTCTGTTAACTTAGCATTAGTACCTAGATACATTAGTGAAATATCGTGAACCTTCTTTGAAAACTAACATGCCATTACATGTTGACATTCTCGTAGGATGTAGCCTATTTTGTTAACTTAGCATTAGTACCTAGATTCGGTAGTGAAATATCGTCAACCTCCAAGGTTTGCTAGTACAAGAAGTCACACATTTGGGATTTGAAATATTTTTGACTTGCTTTAAAGAATCGTAATTCGAGAAAAATTGGGGAAAAAATATTAAAGTTCAGTCAAATATTGGTCAACTATTCGTGAAAGTATTTAGAATAAGTTTAATATATAAATTGTGTATAAGTATCTATGCATGTTTATGCACGCATGCATATGTATATATATGATATATATGTATGCACATAAATATCTAGATGTAGATGTATGTGTGCAACATGGAAGATTCCGTATTATGGAAGCGATGTTGTTTTACAAGATGGGCAAAAGAAGCCTTTATAGTTGTAGTGTAGGAGAGGGGGAGGGGAATGTGTGATGTTGAAATCAATTCGGGCCCATCATAATTGGGCTACTAAACTTGTTGAAAAAGCTTAACATGGAAATTAACTTTAAAATGTATTTGATCCAATATATTATGGAAATTGTGAAAGTTCGAGAAAAATCGTCTAGGTTTGTGAAATTTTGTGCGAGTTTGTTAAAACTATGAAAAGTTGTCGACCTACTTTTTATTTGGGAAGAATGTTAGGTGGACCAAAAAAGCAAGAAAAATCATGACTTTCTCCAAAACGTCAGATACTTTTCTTAGTAGGGATACAATGCATCCGACTTAACTCCTTGTTGTCGTTTCATGCAAAATTTTCTAGCAGTGCAAAATAAGCGTCATTTATTGTTTCCCCTATTTATAAAAAATAAGCGTAACTAACCGCATACTTTCCATATAATAGAATACTATCTACATTGCTTTTATTGAGATATATGTGTCGTTTATTGTTTTGCTTTATTTATTATTTTACTCATTTCTTTTTTCTTTAGTCTTATGTTTTTGTCTGCTTCCTTGTATCTCTTATATAGGAGAGGGGGCTGCCCATTATCAATATTGTTAGAATATAGAAGTGTGTACTTATTTTGTATATGGTTTGAAGTCTATTAGACCCATTAGTGTCTGGAATTTTAGTCCATTAGGGTTTGTTTGCTTCCTTCTATATCCTCCTATATATAAGATAGGGGTTTTTCGATCTATCAATTAGAAATGCACGCAAGGGATTTCTCCACTATCAAGTTTTTTTTTTGACATGAATCAGAGTAGCCATTCCTACGCTCCTAACCCTTAGAGAGAAAAGGAGAGAGCCCCCTTGTGGCCGACCTCCGCCCCTTGGCATTGGTTGGCTGCTCGCAAGGATGCCCACCCCCTGCTTCATCTTGGAATGTTTTTTGTTGAGCATTTCCATGCTTCTACTTTGTTGCCGCTAGATGTATTGTGCTATCTCATCTTGTTAATTGCCTATAGAGGAGCCGCTACAATCCTCCTACTCTATCGTCTATGTCGTCTACGCCGTTGCTGCCATCTATACCGTTATCATTTATGTTGCCACTCCATCTAGATTTAATGCCAAATCATGGCAAAAGATCCACCTTTATGCTGCTATCGCGGACTATCAACTCCTATCTTGCCTTAGTGTGAGATTTTTCTACTAATTTGTTGTATTTTCGGGTTTATGACTCCACCCCAACCACTCTCTTGATTCTGTTGCTGGTTGGTGTGAGGTGTAGAATAGAGGAAGAGTAGAGATGATATGAAGGAGAGGAGATGAAGAAAGAGATGAGATGAAGAATGGAAGAGTTTTGTGGATCTTCATGCTAATTTTGCTGTTATCTGTTCTATATATATTTTTGTGTATTTTCCTTATGCTGGTATTATATGCTTATTTTTCCTCATCATGGACTGTAGCAGAGCTTTTTCGTCTTCTTCTGCCTCGCTTGTTGCTATGGAGTTATGAACTTCACTTAGTGCTACATGTTGATTGGATGACACTTCATCTGCTATTTGATCATGGTCTTTTATCCGACTATGTTGTTTGTTACTTGTGCTATTTTAACACATCATATATGCTACTTCGTGTGTTTGCAATATCTGTCGTCTGTGCTTTATTTGCTTGTTGACTGTTTGCTTGTCCGTGCTTTATTTACATGTCGACCACTACCATTTTGTGACCCAACATTATGTGGAACTTGATCTAGCACCCTCTGGACTATTTCATTAGCTAAGGTGATGGGCATTATTTGAACAGAGAAGTCATGAAGTTCTTTTGGTGATTCACATTTGCAGGTGTTACATCTATATGTTGGCGTTTCATATATGTATGCTACTACTGTACTACATTTGCATCTCGGAGTCTTGAATCAATGTGCTTTTTTTTGCAATTGGTTATTCATTCTGACAATGTCATCTCTGCTACTAGTTTTCTGTGCTACTGTTTCGCATGTTGACTACTAGTACCTTGTCTTCCAACACTCTGGTTTATCTATCCTCTGACACTCTCTGGTCTATTTTACGACAACGACTAATATGGACACACTTGTCTCCGCATGTTGTTTATTAACTCTCCAGATGTTACTTCTTTGTGATTGAGAAACTCCTAATACATGCCTTTGTACCTGTTGTGGATTACCTACTTGAGAGGGGGGTGTTTGAGTGTTGAGTGATTGATTGTAATATTGAGGGGGTAGTATGAGCTGATTTTTGTTTGGGTCTGTATGGTTGCTTTTGTGATCATGTTTGTCTGTCTGCAGTTGGGCATGTGGTTTTCCATGCTCCCAACTCGAGGGTGTGTTTTAATAGGAGTGCTTTATTTATTTTGTACATGGGCTCAAGTCTATTAGGCCCCTAGTGTCTAGACTCCTAATCCGTTAGGGTTTTACCCGCTTCCTTGTATCTCCTCCTATATATAGAAAGGCTTTCCCATCTATCACTAAGAGATACACACGAGGGGTTTTCCCATTACCAAGTTTTATTACTAATATAACAAGACAATAACTTTTGACATGGTTTCAGAATGGGATGTATAGCTTTTGCCATCTCCTCTACCTACCTCCACCCTTGTCGCCATCATCTCCTGTAGCCACCACTGCCTCTACTGACTACGTATGGAGGGACTCTCCCTCCCTTCTAATCTAGTCCTCTTCTCCAAAAGGATCTAGTGGCATAACTTACGGTCTTATGCCCTTGATGTTTTGGAAAGCTTACTACATCTTCTCGTGGTCAGCCATGACCACCTATAGTAAGGTTCTACCTATATTTGTTTGATATGATCAAATATTTCCGAGATATCTCTATCCTCTGGGAGATCTACAATGAACCCCAGACTTTTGCCCTTGTTCTGGCTCATTTTTTGACTTCTTTCTGCTACTGCACTGTCGGACACGGCGTGTCATCTTTTGACAAGATGCATCAGCTGAACCTGCTTCGCCCCAAGTGCTACTGCTTCGAGACAAGGCGTGTCCCTAAAGGGTCACAACGTTTCACCCCCCTAACATGGCGTGTCATATCAGGGACACATCATGTGCCTTTGCTGCTGCCGTCCCAAGTGCATTGACTTTTGACACGACATGTGTATCCTAGACACACCGTGTGTCATACTAAACACAACGTGCTCTTTTAGGTTTCCTTTGACTTCTGTTACTAATCACTGACATGGCGTGTCAGCGACGGGACACGACATCTTCGTAGAGTAAAGGGTGTCACTCCAAGTACACGACGTGTCCGAGTGCTGCTGAACATATCCTTACAATTGTTGTCTTTCTGATCTCTTGGTTGGTCTTCTTCTATAGAGGTCTCTGAACCACACTCCAGGTGTGTTACGTTTGTGAAATTCAATGATCCAATTACATCCTTTGGGCACACTCATTTGAATTCTATGTACATTCTTCAAGTAAGCTTGTTCATCTCATTGAGCCCCAACATTAGCTAAAGAAGAAAATCTATCAAAAACAAAGGTGAATACAAGGAGCAGAGCATGACTGTCTGCTTTTGTCCTGGATACTGTGAAATAGATGTACCTACTAATCTCATCTTCACAGAGACAACATGGGAGACATGGGTAATATTGCCCTAGTATGTTCTAGCAAAGGAAATGCATCTCGAGTTTTCGAATCGTATAAATGCTTTCAAAAGGATCTGCGAGAACTCAAATTCCGCCACCCTTTGACATTTCATATTGCTAAACTAAAAATGCATCAAGATGAGATAGAACTATGTCACTTGCCTGCATCTTTTCCATGTAGTTTTGAAGCTGTCCGACAAAAGATTCTCACTTTTGAACCACTGCCAAATTTAGGTGATATCTATCTACACTTGCTCAGATCTATGCTTGCTGCCAGTACAGATGGACATGTTGCCCTTGTCATTTCTGGGCAAGGGCATAGTACTCCAGGTTGTGACGAGGAAAAGGAACCAACACCATTTGTAGAAGGACTTCATCATCCGAGCCTCGATACTGTAATTTTACAAAAGATCAAATCACATAGATGATAAATGTTGGAAAACACATGGCAAATCAAGTTTCGACTACTAAAGCGATGAAGAATCAACATCTACCTGTAGTGGCATCAACCATCAAATCGTATCCTGTAGCTCTGCAAATCTTAGCAAGCTGATCAAGGCTGCTTCTTTGACCACTGCTTCTCCTAAGGCAGACATTGCTCAACACTCATGTGATTTTACATGTCTTCAAACCTCTTCTTCCTCTTCAAAAGATGTGTAGAGTATTGATTCTGGTGCTACTACCCACACAATCAGTAATACAAGCTTTTTCAATCCTTGAGGAAGTCAACATATCATCTTCTTGTGCAATTGGCTGATGGCTCTACTTCTCTTGTTATTGAGATAGGCAATGTGACTAGCACTCTGAATATTCTTAACTCAATTTTGTTCAATGCCAAAATTTCCTATATATTTGATGCCCGTCAGTATGAGTACAAAGACTTTGAACTGCAGCAGAACATTATTTTCCTATATTGTCTTCATATATGATCTCAAGACATGGATATGATTGGTGGGGTACATGAAGGTAGAAATGGTTTGTATTACTTGCAGACACTGATGGGACTTGTGCCTTGGTCACCCTTGTGTCGGTTGGGTCAACTAGGTAAACATCATCGTTCGATGTTTCCTTTACATCATGATAGGAGGAGTCCTAGTTTGTTTTACCTGGTTCATCATGATATACTTGGATCACGTCAAATTGGTAATTGTATATGTATGCGATATATTGTAACATTCACTTTATTAAAAAGTGACTCGGCGGCCGCTTAGGCGGATAGCTCTTGGACCGCTAAAAATTGGCTTAGGCACCCGCCTGATCAGGTTTCAAAAAGTGTTGCCTTTTATCCGCTTCCACCACTTCATCGGCCGCCTCAAGCCACCTCTGAAGCGCCTTTTTAAGGCCGCTTATTTGAAAAAAAAAACTTTCTGAAACATTGATCAAAGCTGTAATATATAATTTGTGACTCACGTTATGCATAATCTAGTAATTGCTATGATGCATTAGATTTAAGCTGGTCAGTTTATATATTTTCAATAATAGACTTAGTCTTGTGCTGTTATCAAATCTTGTAAATCTGTACCAAAATGTCATAATATATTGTTGTATTCTGAACTGTATAATCTATTATTTCTGTATTATTACTTGATATACCGAGTATTATTTGTTGCTTATTAATTATTTTATAGAGTTAGTTAGCATTTTTAGTATTTACATGTACTATTTCAGATGCACTAGACTGTAGATACTGTTATATTTCTTCTTACACATTATCTTCAAACTATTATTACTTATTTTATATTTATAGTTAAAATATAGTTACTACAATCACTAGTTGTACAAGTATTAGGTGTTAGTGTTCTACCAATTATTATCTTTTTATATTGATGGTTACACTGTGGACCATGTATTTTCGACGAATAAATGGATCAAGAATGCAATCCATTGATTTTTTTACTTATATGTTTAACGTTTATATGAATAATAATATACTCCAGCCACAGATGGTTTCAAGTGTACAATTAATTCCCTATGAAATATCACAGTTCATAATACATACGAAAGGATGTTTTGATTCGACTATGTATACGAGTTCAAATACATAAAAATTATATAAAAAACTCAGTCGCCGTCTTTTCTTAAAAGCGTCAGCCTGGAGCTTAAGCGATAACAGGGCCTCATCCGATCGCCTTGCACCTTTTAAAACATTGGTTACATTTATCGATTATCAGTCACATGCCACTTGCTTTATCAGTAAAAAGACAATTCTGAAATTTAGATGTTTTCTCCAGTTTTGTGATTGAAATAAAGACCCATTTTCTACTACACCCAAGTTTGTTCACACTCATAATGTTTGAGTAAGTGCAACATGATTTTCAAAATATTTGTATTTTTTAGGGTTTTATCCATCTGACTTCCTGTCCCTACAACCATAACAAAGCGGAGTTGTTGAGAGGAAAAACATGCATCTTCTAGATGTAGCTTGTGTTTTGAGGTTTGAAATGAAAATTTCCAAATTATTATAGGGCTCATGCTATTCTTTTATCGGATTATCTAATAACTCGAATGTCCTCATCCGTTTAACATAACGAAATCCCCTACCAATTGTTAGATAGGTAAGAAACGAGATTGGAGATACCTGTATTGTGATCAGTTGCACTTGATCAAGAACCTAAGACGTTCTTTCTGAGTAGATGCAGATTGTAGATGAACTTGATGCTCTTGACTTTTGGGAATAAGAAGCGTCATATGAAGACACGTAATGGGATGCAAAAAAATGAAGTAGTTGATTATATTCATTGCTCATCTTGATCTAATGAATGGTGTGTTAAGAAAACTCCTCGGTAGAGAATACTTGTAGCAGATGGTTTATGAGGGAAGCTACGAAGCTCATAGCGGGTTTCTTTATAGTGACCCTTCTTACACAGTGAGTGCAATCAGGTCAACCCCTTCCTTCCTACGAACATCCTCCTCGACCACCACGACCACATACCTGTATGGAATGTATGTTGGCAGTGCTCTAGGAAACAAAAGACGAACAATCCATTACGGAGTTGGCAGAGAATCTTAATTGAGGAAGGCACGTGATACACACTGATATGATTCTACCAGAGTCAAAACCTCCACTCCTGATAGAATCTGTCTTCTGAATCCTTTGCACTCCTTCGGATGACAGGCAAGAATTCAACGACCACCATCTGATCTCCTATTTCTAAAGGTTAACTGAAGCAGTGGAAATAGGAAGTAGGGTGTTCAAATCCTCCATGGTGCGAGTGACTTCCCCAAAGTATCGATGCATTTTTTGTCTTCTTGATAAATTTTTTACATCTACCATCATATTATACATCATTGTGGCCTAGGAAGCACGGACACGGACACGGACACGGATACGGACACGGACACGGACACGGACACGGGACACGGCAATTTTTAAAAATGCAGGACACGGACACGGGGCCGGACACGGCAAATTGTTTTTTCCACATATATATGTGTACATTATTGATGTATAAACACATTCTATCATAGAAATTTAATTGTGGAGTTTGCATTTCATTTACTTAAAAGACATACAATCATCCATCAAACACATTCATCCAAATAGGAAAAACCCATTAGATACAAAAAGCATGGCCTAGTGATATTTATAAATTTATGTAAACGCATTCATGTCCATGCTTCCAATCAATTAAAGCAAATTGTCAATTTAAATCATAACGCAATGACTTTTGAACAGTAAATAAACAATAATTCGACCAATTCAACAATAAAGAAATCCAACTCAGAATAATGTATGATTAAATACAATAAATACTACAGATTTGTATAACATAACTGAACCAACAACATCAATTATAGTTAACATTATAACAAAACAGAAGAAAAAGACTTATTAGAAAAATTGGGCATAGATTGATAGAGGGGCAGGATTACAATAAGAAAACAATGAAAATTTGGAGTGAAATTGAGGAGAAGGAGAGCAAATATCAGTGGGTTAGGGAACAGGGACGGGCTTAGTCTTTTTTCCTAACATAACTGGACCTGGATGTGGTTGGGCTGGGTCAGCCGTGTCCAAGCCGTGTCCCAGCCGTGTCCTAGCCGTGTCCAAGCCAAAAACTCTTCAAAAAAAAGTTGGACACTCCGGGGCCGTGTCCACCGCGTGTCCAGCCGTGTCCACGGCGTGTCCGTGTCCGACACGCGGCAGACACGGCCACGACACCTCTCGGGAAGTGTCCGTGCTTCCTAGATTGTGGCGTTATTTGAGTACATAAGTTGGAGATGTTCCATATAGATTTGCAACTTGTTAGGTGATCGATGGTGTTTGCTACCTGGGGCTCCATGCAATTCGATAAAGTGGAGAGGAGGTTGGCATCGTGTTCTCGAGGAGTATGATCATCTGCTAGTGGATCCTATGTAAGGTGTTTCCCGTTGCCTTAGTCTTTGAACCAAACTATAACCTCATGAATCCATTGAATGAACTTGCGCTCGTTTAGCTTGTAGGACGTGATGATGTAATTTGAACAAGAAGCAGAGATTGCTAAGGCTTCTTCTCGTCTTCCCTTATGTTGATGATGCCGGATCATACAAGAGGAAGAGATGTATAGATCACTTTGTTGCTGACAACATTGGACACGCCGTGTAATATGAAGGACACAACAATGTGTAGAAGGTTGTACACACCATGTTTGAAAAACACTAGAGGGGGGGTGAATAGGGTTTTATAATAATTTTTAAAATAATTCAACCAACAAACAACCACAAGGATGTTGAAGGAGACAGGGGTTTAGAGTGGTTCCACCCTTAGCAAAAACTAAGGGAGTCAATCCACTACCCAATTGTTTCCAATTGGGATTTTGAAAGTATTTGAATTTTATTACCTTCTCAAGGATGTTACACAAAATTACAAATACCTTCCCAAACCCTTTGGACAACCTTCACCCGAAGTCGTCTAACCAACCTTGAAGCAACCTTCACTTGAAGTAACTTCAAGCTCCCCCCTTGAAGTAGCCTTCCCCCTTGAAGTAGCTTCCCGTTGAGACCTTCTAGAAGTAGTCCAAAGTCCTCCTTCTCCACCTGAGAAGATTTCACCCTCTCCACTCCGCAGTCTCCAACCTAGGAGTAGCAAGGAGAGTACAATGCAATAAGAAAGAACAAGACAGGAAAAAGAAAATTACAATTACCACTTAAGCACAAGGCTTGAATCCTATATCAACCGTTTTGATCTCCTATCCAATGTGTATGAAAGTGGAAGTATAATGGGTAGGAGATTCTAGCCTATAGGACACGAGATGCCAACAATGGAAATGATTTGCAAGTGTTGAAGTTGCTCAATTGCTTACAAGGATTGATTCTCAATTGCAAGTATGTGTACTCAAGTGAGTTTAGGTGTCCTAAGGCATGTCCTATTAGTACTTAGGGACGTTCTAGACACTTTCTAGGGGGTTCTTGGTGCTTAACTAGCCGTTAGGTATCCACTAATTGCATTAGTAACAACTAGTTAATTACTTCTGAAAAGTGCAGACAGACACCTTCTCGGTCGAGAAGTTTGTCGATCGAGTGTCTCTCGGTCGAGGAAATTGTCGACCGAGGGTGAGTCTAGAGCAACGTTCAACTCAACTCCCAACCACTTTTTTCACTAACTCTAACGGTTATATAACCAAGTCTAACAGCTATAGAACCCATAGTTGTCAAGGCGGCTAGGCGGTCAGCATTTCCCAAGGGGCGCCTAGGCGAGCGCCTAGGCTGTTCTGGGCGTTTTTTTTATTTTGTATTTTTTTTCAGTATCTTAATTTGCTTCTTATTATACATATATACTACATATAAGACCATATAGGAAACATAAAAAGAGGGCAGAATGATGCTATGACAGCAGTAGCAGGAGATGGTAGCAGGAAGAAAAAAGGGAAGTAATATCAACAAGCTTGCAAGTTGCAATAACAATTAAAACAGGAGATGTAGAAAAGAAATAGAAGAAAACAAGGAAAAAAATGTGGGAAGAGGTTGTTGTAACTCAATAGAGAGGCAATGGAGGATGGGAAAGAAAAGAAAAGATATGTTAACAACAACAGCAACATCAGCAGGAACAGGTGATGTAAAAGAGGAAAATAGAAAGTACAACATCAGCAACATTACGAAGCATAGGTGATGTAAAAGAGGATTAGAAGAAAATAGAATTTAAAAAAAGAACACAGCAGTAGGATTTAGGAGGGGATATAGGAGGGGAATAACTCACAGAAAAACGCAGCAGCAGTGGGATTTAGGAATAAAATGCAGGAAAAAGGGTAAAAAAAGAAGAGAAAAGGATTCAAGAACAACAGATATATAAGGAAGTAAATTTTTTTCAACAAACAAGCTATGACGACTTACCAATTTAGCCCAAGTCAGACCTGTTTTCCCCTAATTTTCCTAAATTTGACCTGATTTTGCCTAAATCAGACCTATTTCGACCATATATTGGCTCAAGGTGATCTAATTTGACCAAATCCAGACTTGGTTCGAGCTAATTTAGCCTTTAAATGGCTTAATTTGGGCCTAAAAGGCCTTAGACGCCTACATAATGCACTTAATAGGCTGGGCGCCTAGTTTGAGGCGCCTTGCCTAGCGCCTAGGGCGCCTAGGCGGGCGCCTAGGCGGGCGCCTTGATAACTAAGATAGAACCTGCTCGAGATACTGTCTCGGTCGAAGTAAAGTTCGACCGAGCCTTTCTCTGTGATTGCTTTTAGCAGGTTATGCAAAGATGTTCGTTCTTTAGCCTTGGGAGTTTCTCGGTCGAGAAAATGTTCGACCGAGAGTATCTCGGTCGAGAAGTTTGTCGACCGAGACCAATCTGTTTCAAAACTTTAATTCATATGCTAAGTGTAAGAAATGAATTTGCAATTGTGATGCTCACTTAGGGATGACCTATCTAAGTGTTGTGTGTGGATAGGGAAGATCTAAACGCTTGATTTACATGATATCTAAGTACTTGTACATTATATATTTGTACAAGTTTACATTTGATTACAATCATGAATATAAAGCAATTTAAGCATGTAGATCTTCCAAAACTTTGTCATCCACCTTGTTCCTGAAATACTCAAGTAGCACGTTAGATCCATAAGAATGATATGTTTGTCATCATCAAAACAAAGGGATTTTAATAATGTCCAATTAAGCCAACAATCTCCCCCTTTTTGAAGATGACAAACATTTCCAAAATATAAATAAAGGAAATTTAAACAATGTAAATTTCATACCTGAATTTTACCTTTATAGATATGCCCTTGCTTGTTGGACATCTTAACAATGACTTTATATTAGTTCCTTATTATTTATATTTGTTTCTCCCCCTTTGTCATTTCAAAAAGATAACTAATTTAATCATGACATATATTACTCCCACTTAATTATATGATTTTTAGGCTCCCCCTTAATATAATACTCTTATGTAACAAGGATATGTCCAATTGAAGCCATAGGAAACACTTTTATTCATGATAGCTCAATACTCTACAAGCTCATAAGAGATATCCATTACATGCATTTCATAAAGATAACCATTACATTCATCATAGAGATAGCCATCACATGATCTCACTGAAAAGACTTAAGAATTACATCAATTTCTGGGTCTTTCCCAAGAAAAGGCTCAACTCCATAGTATTTGACCAGCGTCTGCCACTCCAAGGCACCTGTCTTGGTCAAAGCATAATCCTCCAAGAAGGTGGGAACACGATCGAATCGAAAGTGGGTAGCAATGTCTGGGAGTTGGATTGGGGAAAATTGAGTGTGGCTGAGGTCATGGGATGGTGGTGGAATTTGAGTGTAGTTGTAGGGGTAGAGCATGCCAAGATTAAGTGAATAAGGATATGCGTCAGGTTTATCAGGAGAAAGAGCTTGCATCCTTTGATTCAAGTAAGACATGGCATGATGATTATAGTCTAATTGCCTACTTATGTGATATTGAGAACCAACAATGTATGTTAATGTATTTGTGATAGGATCATAAGGTAGGCTAGGAGGAGGAGGTGGTGGAGGTGTATCCTGGGTGGATGGCTCCCCTTCAGTCCTAGCCCTCGTGTCCAAAATCAATCCCCATCTTCTCTACTATATTTCTAGTGATCTTTTGGGGTTTCCTATCACATTTGAAACCTAGGTCCTCAATGCTTTTCTTAAGACGATGTTGCGTAATTTGGCAAACAAAATCAGCATAGGGTGGATTGCCAGAAAACTCAACCATGTTCTTAAAAATAAGACGAATAAAATTGATGGGTATGCTATTTAGGATGGCATAAATAAGATACATTCGAAAGGTGGGTACTTCAGATTTGTTTGCTCTAGGATAAATATTTGTGGCAACAATTAGATTGACTATCCTAGCTTCGGGTTTTAAATTGATGGCATAATAGGTACCCCTTTCTTCATGGCAAGTTGTATTGGATCATAGAATTAAATGTCCGATTTCGATGTCGTGTCCGATGGCTCAGAAATAGTAATTTTTTGAAATTTCGCACTAAATTTTGATATTTACGGCCCTAACGATTTCGACGACCAAATAAGCAAATTAAATCATGAAAATTTACCAGGATGATCTAAACGCCAAGATCTACTCAAATATGCAATAATATTTCATATCGGATGTGGGGGGGGGTCTCCCACATTTGTAAGTGAAGGAAGCTGAACAATTTCGACAAAATTTCGATGGCAATTTCGATGGCAAAATGAAGGAATTAAGCTTTGAAATTCTACAAACACAAAGTCTAGACATAAACACACTAGATTATATAATAAATTTATATGTTTAGAGGTTAGGGTGGGATCCATGTCTTGATGAGTGAGTGCACAAATGAACAAAAATGTCAAGTTTGCTAGACAGTTAGAGACTAAGTCTATTACAAACTTACAAATTTCAAGTTTAAACAACTACTTACAGTTACAACTTACAACTTACAAGTTACAAGTACAACTTGCAAGCTTACAAATTACAACTTATAATATATAATTATAAAATAAAACAAATTAACAACTAACAAACTTACACATTATGATGTTCCATAAGTCTTGTGTAGTAGTAAACTAGGAGTCCAACAATCCTAGTTGAAGCTTGAGTGTCGTGGTGATTCTTGTCCTTGTGGTGGTTGACCATACATATCCTCATTGTCAAGTCCGTTAGACTGTAAATGAGTGGGATCCATGTCTTAATGAGTGAGTGCACAAATGAACAGAATTGTCAAGTCCGTTAGACTATAAACAACTTACAAACCCACAATTTACCACTTAGATCTTAAAACTTACAGTTGCAAGTTACAAACTTACAGTTGCAAGTTACAAACTTACATGTTACAACTTATATAAGTCTAGTGTTAAAATTTAGTTAGGTTACATGGGTCATGTATACATGGACCAAAGAAAATGCATTATTTTAAAGTCATTTTATGTATAAATATGTGTAATAATAACAAATTTATTGTAGAATTGCAAACATAATACTATTATTTCATAGATCCACAAGTTTGTTTGTAGTTCATGTGATTTTCCAAAGAGAATCGCCAAAATACCTAACATATAGTAGCAACACTTAGAACTTTGTTATTTTTCATAGTATCTCTTCACATCTTTTAGAAGAGTGTAAACATAGAAAGAGGTATACATGGGCTAGGAATAGGGGAAACGTACCTTAGAATCAAAGAAAATAGCCTCTATTAGCAAAAGATACAAAGAGAATTGCCAAAATACCTAACATGTAGTGGCAGCAGTCCTAGGAACAAATATCTCGAAATTTCTATCGAAATTTTGTGCCATTTTGCGAAATTATGGCCCAAACTGGGCGAAATTTGCACTGTTTTGTGAAATTTTAAGTGCGAAATTTTAGCGAAATTTCTGCGAAATGACGTCCCATTCTCTGCGTACATGCGTTTCGATGTCCGATTGGAAAAAAGTCGAAATTTCGATCGAAATTTCGCAATTTTGATCGAAATTTTGTTCCATGTATTGGATAGAAAAATGGCTTTCTTAATATCACTCAAACTAGTGGTAGTGTCATCTTGGGGTTACTTATTGAGAGGATTGCCAGTGGTGAGATCAATAAACCCCTTATATTCGTCTACATTAATGTTGTGCATAGTAAGAACATCCTCCTCGGAAAAGTGAATTCCATACCCACTAACCATAGAAGAGAAAGAATGATCATGGTCAGGATGTGTGGCTAGATTGACATAGAATTCATTGACAGCTTGGGAGGAGTAGGAACGGAAGGATGAATTTAGGAATTCAGAAAGATGTTGCACCTCAAAGAGTTCTTCGAGATCAACAATGTTGATGAAGTCCATGACGTCCACCGGCCGTCGAGGAAGAGGAGTCTTTGAGGACAGCCTGAGGTAGCGCTCCGACATCTACGTCTTTGAATGGAATGTCGTTGATGATTGCCAGCGCCGGGGAGACCGTCCTTCCCTTCCTAGCCGCAACCTGCTTCTTTCCACGCAAGGATGAGGAAGCCATCTTGAAGATTTGAGGTGGAGAAGAAGCAAGACAAGATTGGGGTGGAGAAGAGCTAAAAATTCGCACAAGAAGGCACTAGAGAAGAGCTAGAGAAGTTTGAATGTGAATTGGTGAAGAATGGGGCCGTTTTAGGCTCTATTTATAGCAAAACAGAATCCTGCTCGGTCGACAATTCGTCGACCGAGAACCACAACGGTCGTTTCTGCAGACACTCCCCTCGGTCGTCCAACGGTCGATTTGGTCGGGGTTTTGAAAAATGGCCGTTGCGATTTTTTTTTAAAACGCTTTTTAAATCACTCGAATGGGGGTCCACCAAGATGGTCTCGGTCGAACATTTTGTTGACCGAGGCTATTTCTGGGTTCGAATGTTCATCATGTACTTGGTGAGTGTCGGTCGAGAAAGGTGACCAACCGAGTGACTCTCGGTCGACAAACTTGTCGACCGAGGTTGTCTCGGTCGAGATTTTTGCAGACCGACGGGACTGCTGTGAGTGATTATTGTGAAGGATATTCGAGCTTGTTTTTAATAACAGTTATGAAAAGCAAGTAAGAGACTGTAAAATTTTAAGAGTGGAGCACATTATTTTAAGAATATTTTCCAAAGTATAATTTCCATATTTAGGGGAGTATTTTTTGGGGAGTAGCATGTAATTTCATTTATACTATAGTATTAACCATTAGAAATAATAGACTTTATTCAATGATTGACTTTCATATATTTCTCATTCATTTACGAGGAATGTTAATCCTAAAAATGACATGAGATCTTTTAAGAACACATTAGAATCAAGAAAGATATGTCAATCAATGATGAGCAAGTCTAGGACCAATATACTAATACTGAGTGCAAAGAAATGATTTTCAATTAAGCATTTTGTCAAGCTTATTTTAGATCGACCTTGACTTCGACCTTGGCGCCCCTTGGTCAAACTTGATTTCGACCGAGAGGCAATTTTTGTAGATTTCCAATTTAAGCATTCGCAATAATCCACTTGATTGAATATAAATCTTTTATGTAACAGGTGGATACCAATTTGAAAGAGTTTATATCAATTTAAAAAATTATAGCTTAGGATCAAAGTTTATATCAATTTAAAAAATTATACCTTTTAAGGAAGATTTATCAAAGCAATATCTTTTTCTTGATCAATCATGGTCCATCAGTTTTTTTTAATTCAAGACAAACCATGTACATGAACATGCTTAATCATTTCAAGAGAAATAGCAATTTAGGGCTTTACAATGTGTATTAATTTTAAGAAAATATTTCCTGCTTCTATTTGCATATAGTTTTGATCACATAATTAGTAAATTTACAGCATGTTTAGATTATGATGCAAATTATCAATATGTGATTTGAGAGTTGTTTTCCAAGATTTATGATTCATTCATAATTTTCAATCAATTTTTATTTATACCAAATTTATAGCAAGTTTATAGCAAATTGAACCATTTGAACAAGTTTTCTAGAACTTTATTCGGTCGACAAATATTTCGACCGAAAATAATTCGGTCGAGAAAGAGTTCGACCGAGAGTGTCTTTGCATATTTTATTTAGCAATTTGTTTGTTCAAGTTATTGGTTGTATTACTTTGATTTATTTTGTTATTATATTATATTAAGTTGAGATAGATATAAGGATGTTCAAATCAAGATTATTGGTCATATCTCAACTAGATTAATTCATATCTATTTAGTTTGGGGGTTTTGGAACCCATACCAACTCAACATTCTTTTTCTTGTACGGACATGAAAAAGAATAGTGTCCAAGACGCAGGCAATAGTGACAACAAATGGAATCAATTTCATTTCTCTTTCTAGGACTTTGAGTTGAGTTGTTCTTGGGTACATAATTTTGGTCTTGGGTGCTTGAGTTCTCCTAGGTTTAGGTTGATAAAAGTTTTCCTTTGGAACATATCCTAAACCTCTTCTTTCAGTATAACCAGAACAATCTTTTAGAATCTTATCAAGAATACCATTATTTCTCAAGCTACTAATTTCTTTTTGTAATTTGGCAATCTCATCCATTCTCTTTTTGTAATTTAAATTTGCTTGCTCTAGATTAGACAACAAACTATCTCTTTCTTTCATAATAGCATCATAGTCTAAATGAGTACACAAAACAGGTTGTTTTTGAAGATCATTTACTTGTGCTTGCAAGTTTATCTTTTCTTGAGAAAGAAGATTGCAACTTGCTTCTATTGATTTTAGCTTAATATCATGGTCTTTGATGGTTAAGTTCAATGTGTTTTTAAGATCTTCATTTTCAGATGTAAGAACAAGAAGTTTGGCATGTAGATCATCATTTACTTTAGTAGATTTCTTTAATTTCTTCTTACAATCAATATACTTATCATGTGTTTCTTGAAGGCTAGCAATTAAATCTTCTTTTGATAAATAAAAAAGACTTACCTCTTGTTCTTCTTCATTTGTAGTAGTAACGAAGCATTGTACCTCTTTATGCATCTCTTCTTTCTTTGACTTCCTTGGACAACTAAGTGTTGTGTGTCCCATTCCTAAACACCAGCTACAACTTGTTGAAGGTCGGTCCAAGTTTCTCCTTTGCTTGAGGTTGTAGACACCACCACCCTCCATCTTCAAGACTCGATTAGAGCTCCTTGAAGCCTGCTCTGATACCAATTGAAAAACACTAGAGGGGGTGTGAATAGGGTTTTATAATAATTTTTAAAATAATTCAACCAACAAACAACCACAAGGATGTTGAAGAAGGAGACAAGGATTTAGAGTGGTTCCACCCTTAGCAAAAACTAAGGGAGTCAGTCCACTACCCAATTGTTTCCAATTGGGATTTTGAAAGTATTTGAATTTTATTATCTTCTCAAGGATGTTACACAAAATTACAAATATCTTCCCAAACCCTTTGGACAGCCTTCACCCGAAGTCGTCTCACCAACCTTGAAGCAGCCTTCACTTGAAGTAACTTCAAGCTCCCCCTTAAAGTAGCCTTCCCCCTTGAAGTAGCTTCCCGTTGAGACCTTCTAAAAGTAGTCCAAAGTCCTCCACCTGAGAAGATTTCACCCTCTCCACTCCGCAACCTCCAACCTAGGAGTAGCAAGGAGAGTACAATGCAATAAGAAAGAACAAGACAGGAAAACGGAAATTACCAATGTTTTAAAAAACGTTAAGCGGTAACCGTGCGGACAACACCTTGTAACTGGTTAAGCGATAAGCGGCCGATTTTTTAAAAAACGGGTTTTAATTTCCTATATAATTTTATACAAAATTACATATATATGTATATAAATACTAATACTCTTTGGAACTTTTATATATATCTAAAGATTCTAAACACACTACCCAACAGTAAAAACACCCAATTAGTTTAGCTATAAGACAATAATTATAGCCATAATATAATAAGCAATAGATTTGACATAGATAAAATACCCCACATACATGATTCAGAAATATTTTTGCATCACATGTTTACATAGTTAAGCAGTAAACAATTGACTCATTATTGGATACCTTTTTAACTTATTGTTATATGTGCATATCATCAATTAGTCATACATTACAGCAGTACAATTAACTAAAGTATGCATTCTAAAATTAGATAATAGTTACATATATTTTACTTGTGTAAATTACACTTTACAACAGTACCCTATTATCCCAACTTGCATACAAGTATGCATTCTATTAGACTAGGCTTATCATAGGATATTTAAGTTTAATATATTATAGTCAGTAATACTTGGGGCCATATAGTTTATATAAAGTTACAGGTGTACAGAAAAATTTACAAAAAAGGACAAAAAAGGGGAAAAAAAGGGGCAAAAAACGGAAAAACGGGAAAAAAGGGGAAAAAACGGCCGATTAATTACAAAAAAATTAACCGGCGATTTTAGCAAAAATCGAACGGGCTGGGTGTCTGGCCGATTAATCGGCTGTTTAATCGGCCGCTCAGGCCGTTTTTCATTTCACTGAAAATTACAATTACCACTTAAGCACAAGGCTTGAATCCTATATCAAGCGTTTTGATCTCCTATCCAATGTATATGAAAGTGGAAGTATAGTGGGTAGGAGATTCTAGCCTATACGACACAAGATGCCAGCAATGGAAATGATTTGCAAGTGTTGAAGTTGCTCAATTGCTCACAAGGATTGATTCTCAATTGCAAGTATGTGTACTCAAGTGAGTTTAGGTGTCCTAAGGCATGTCCTATTTATAGGAATGACGTACTAGTACTTAGGGACGTTCTAGACACTTTTTAAGTGGTTCTTAGTGCTTAACTAGCCGTTAGGTATCCACTAATTGCATTAGTAACGACTAGTTAATTACTTCTGAAAAGTGCACACAGACACCTTCTCGGTCGAGAAGTTTGTTGACCGAGTGTCTCTTGGTCGAGGAAATTGTCGACCAAGGGTGAGTCTGGAGCAACGTTCAACTCAACTCCCAACCACTTTTCCACTAACTCTAACGGTTATATAACCAAGTCTAACGGCTATAGAACCTTCTCGAGATACTGTCTCGGTTGAAGTAAAGTTCGACCGAGCCTTTCTCTGTGATTGCTTTTAGCAGGTTATGCAAAGATGTTCTTTCTTTAGACTTGGGAGTTTCTCGGTCGAGAAAATGTTCGACCGAGAGTATCTCGGTCGAGAAGTTTGTCGACCGAGACCAACTCTGTTTCAAAACATTAACTCATATGCTAAGTGTAAGAAATGAATGTGCAATTGTGATGCTCACTTAGAGATGACCTATCTAAGTGTTGTGTGTGGATAGGGAAGATCTAAACGCTTGATTTACATGATATCTAAGTACTTGTACATTATATATTTGTACAAGTTTACATTTGATTACAATTATAAAAATAAAGCAATTTAAGCATGTAGATCTTCTAAAACTTTGTCATCCACCTTATTCCTGAAATACTCAAGTAACACGTTAGATCCATAAGAATAAAATGTTTGTCATCATCAAAACAAAGGGATTTTAATAATGTCCAACTAAGCCAACAATGTTGACCTCTAGGGCGTGAGAGCTTGCTATGGGACACATGATGCTAAGATGCAGACACAAGCTGTTAATTTTGGGACGTGTCTGTTGTTGAACACAACGACTATGCCTGGCACGTCGTGCAATCGCCGCTGGGTCCTTGAAACCCTAGCAATGAGGACACACCATCTCTGGTCATCAACACATCCATGTCTACCACCGCCAGTTAAGGGAAACCTTAATTGTAACGACAAAACACCATCGTCTTCCATCTTCTTTTAATACCATCGTCTTCCATCTTCTTTTAATACCATCGTCTTCCATCTTCTTTTAAAACGACAAAACACCATAGCAACACGTCGTGTTCGCCACCGCCTAGTCAGTGGCACCAACACGATGTGTCCACATGAGGGATAATACTGTGTCGTCATGCAAATGCTACCACTGTAAGGATACCAAAGGCTTTGTGGAGGCACTAGAGATAGGGAAAGATACACCAGGGATGATGCGCAAATGATGCATATGGGAAGGCACACCAAAGACGATGTAGACACGTGGATATGTGCTTGTCTCCTTGGTGTGGATATCCTTCTTGAAGGAAATGACGTCCTCTACGATGTGAAGAAGGCATAGTTGGGTGGTGATGATGCTTGGAGGAGCAGGGTATTGATGACGACAACATTCTCGAGAGAGAAAATATTTTCCCTGAAAGGCCTGACAAGGGCTGTGCCCCAAACACAGTTGCCCTTTTCTCCAAGACTAGATTTGACACTCTGATACCATGTAAAGGAAAGACTAATAGATTGCAATCACTTTATTGTATTATGAACATGGCTAGCCTTTATATAGGAATAGGGGTGTCTGCCCATAACCCATGTACACAATGTGGGAGTAATCCCAATGTGTAGGAGATATTATGGACAAATTTATTCATGATATGTAACAATTTGAAAAAGTCCCAAAATGGTTATAGGGTTCAATAGTTGTGTAACAAGCTAGGCTCATATGATACATATGCTCTAGCTTCAAGGGGAGTGTTAATCGCTATATAGGACCTATGTCTATTAATGAGGAAAAGGTCAACGACCTAACTCTGTAAAGTATTTTGTATAAATATACAATACTTTGGCTATCGACGAGAGGCGAAGAGAGTGTAATCACTTGATTGTATTATGAAAATGGCTGGCCCTTATATAGGAATAAGGGTGGCGGCCAATAACCCATGTACATAACGTGGTACTAATCCCAATATATAGGTGATATTATGAAAAAACTTATTCATAATATGTAAGTTTACAAAGTCTTGTAATGGTTCTAGGGTTCAATATATATATATATATATATATATATATATATATATATATATATAGAGAGAGAGAGAGAGAGAGAGAGAGAGAGAGAGGCTAGAATACACTCCAGTGTACAGATCGCACGGATACACTCAAGTGTGTTTGCATATTGAAACGTCCCCGATTCAACCACCTGATTTTCTTCCTTTGAAAATCAAGTAGCTAAATCTGAGTCGTTAATATGGCACCAAGAATCAAAACACAACCGTGAGATAAGCAATATTTTATTTCAAAATATTACACCCTTAAAAAAGGTATTTTTACATTATCTCCTATATCAATAAAAAAAATGATACATGAGTTTAAAATTAAGCTTGATCCGCCTTTGATTCTTGACGCCCTTTAGGATCTTTTCAAGATGAGTCTTCCACAAGGAAAGGTCCTACAAATAATATAATCTGCAACATGGAAGAATATGTCGCAGCCCAAGTGGGAGAGTATGGGTTAGACAATTGTCTAAGTATGGACAAATAGAGATAAGCAACAAGACACTATTAATATAGTTGTATTCTTAATGTATTACTCCGATAACTAAAGTATCAAAAGTCCAAACCAAAATTATTGACCATCTACTTGCATGAAGCATAAGGAATGTGTATGTACGTATATTCATAAAACATTTATAATACGGCAACTCTATCAAAATGTTAGACGGATACTATGGAGCATAATCAAGATTATTGGTATAATGATAACAAAAAGGGAGACCTTATTCCATAAATGAGTTTAACTACAACTCTTAGAAAAGGTGTCAATTCACCTTGGGCAACTGGCCCGCAACCACAAAAACTTACTTAGCCAAGACTTCAGTTCATTCGGGTCACCAAAACACCTATAAGTACCCTGGCACAACCCCAGCCACTCGTGCACACTGCTTGCTCTATACAATGAATCAGATTACCAAATGCAGCCACCGGTCGCCTTTCCAAGACCAGAAGAGGGTGCTCCTTGCACAAAATGCCACTTGAATAATCATTAGTTAGCATGCTTAATCTTTGCAGGAGATTATTCCCCATTACTAACTTGATCATGCCTGACTCTACATGACCAACCCAAGTGTGGGCCTGAGTATGGTAGAGCATTATACTCATCCATCCCTGACTCCAAAGGACTTAGATCCGGATCCTAAATGTATCAATCCCCGGCCAAGACATGCCGACTCTGTTACTAACACATCTCCCAATTTAAGGATTACAATTAAAGGGACACCATCAAAGATATACATCTCAATATCATGGGCAGTCAAAGTTAATGAGGTCAAAAGGTAGCCATGAATAATTAAGTATTTCACTATGACACCTAAAATGTAAACTTGTGGGATTGTGGTTTTGAATTAGACAAGTCTATGGCCAGGAGCGTGCAAGAGGTTTGGGAGTCCCCCCGTGCGAACACGGAACCAATTAAATAACCTTTCCTCTTTACTGGCTACAAACATCAGTGAAACAGGCTCCTAGTCACCTTAGAAGTGTCTGATAGAATTCCACTTTCCAACAATATCACATGACACAATTAATAGAGAGAAATAAAGGAAAAGGGAACTAAAAGACAATAGGACTGGAATTCAAAGAAATTCTTGATTATCATCTAAAGCCTTTAAACTCAATTTTGAAGGATAATATAGACGAATATATGGAAGTCATACCTAGCTTATTAATAAAGAGGTTGTGTATAGTTGATCACTTATTCATTTTTAGGAAAGTATATGAAGTATGCCTATACTCTTACTGCATATAATACCAAACCATTTTATACCATACCTTTTATTGATGTTGATATAATAGATTACGATAGGAATTGAATGTCATATTAAACAATAATAAATCATACTTTTTGGATGATAAAATGAGGGAACCATACCTTTAGATGTACATTGATACATAGTTCCACAAGAAGACCATAACATCATTAAATATATCCAGTCTTGATATATTTCGGCAACATTCTGTTGCATTTTCCATTACCTCGATCATCGTTCCTAGCTAGATCAGCTTCTAGGGTTTCTCTCACTAGGGTAGAAGAGAGATGGCTTATATATTCTTAGAGAAAGGATATTTTGGAAGACATAGTATTGGGTTGCTCTTACTATGGTGGAGGAAGGAGGTAGTAGGTTTCTATAAAGAGAGTATTTGTTGGGAGGTGGTTCCTTTCACTAACATAAAGAAAGAGAGAGTGGTTTGCTAATCTAGACAGAGATTGGAGGTTATGGTGAAGGAGATGAGAAAGGAGGGAGAAGGGATGTTCACCTTTGCTTTGGGATGAAGATGAGAGAACTTATGCTTATGGTGGGGTGGATGGGGGCTCTTTATATATGAATGGTGAAGGGTAGCATGGTCCTAATAGAAAAAAGTGTGGATGACACATGGGTGCAAGGTGTCATCTTTAGGTGGATGCTTACTAGTTAGGTTACACATGGATGGTTAGGTGTCATCTCAAGAATTGCTAGATGACACATGGAAGCATATGTGTCATCTCAAGATAGCTATTAAAGGGTGGTTGACACATGGTAGGATAGGTGTCAACTTTTGGAGGTGCTAGTTGTCAAGGGAAGGAGCATGCCACTCACCTACTTACTTCACCAACTAATGTGCTTGCTCAAGCTACCTACTTGCTATCCAACTATATGCTTGCCTCCATAAGCATCTTGCTTGCCACCCAGCTACCTGCTTGTGTGCTTACCCACGAAAATGATATTTTTCAAAATTGGCAAAAAGTACCACAATTATATTTTCAATATATAAAAGCTTTTAAATTAATCAAAATGAATTATTTTAATATTAAAATTGATTTTACAAAAAAATCATTAAAGAAGCTTGTTTTTATGAATAGCTCTAAATAAGGAGTTTTTAACTTAAGCAGGAGATTAGGACGTTACATATACCACCCCTTCAAAGAATTTTCGTCCTCGAAAATTATAAGATTTAGGTTATGACATATTTTAGTCTATTCTACTTAAGGTTATCTGAATCTAGTTTTAAGTTTATACTTCTATGATTTTCCTGGGTAAGGTCTCATCTTATTGCTCTGATACCATCTCTGAAACGTCCCCGATTCAACCACCTGATTTTCTTCCTTCGAAAATCAAGTAGCTAAATCTGAGTCATTAATATGGCACCAAGAATCAAAGTACAAGAGTGAGATAAGCAATATTTTATTTCAAAATATTACACCCTTACAAAAAGTATTTTTACACTATCTCCTATATCAATATATAAAAAATGATACATGAGTTTAAAATTAAGCTTGATCCGCCTTTGATTCTTGACGCCCTTCAGGATCTTTTCAAGATGAGTCTTCCACAAGGAAAGGTCCTACATATAATATAATCTGCAACATGGGTCGCAACCCAAGCGGGAGAGTATGTGTTAGACAAATGTCTAAGTATGGACAAATAGAGATAAGCAACAAGACACTATTAATATAGTTGTATTCTTAATGTATTACTCAGATAACTAAAGTATCAAAAGTCCAAAACAAAATTATTGACCATCTAGCATGAAGCATAAGGAATGTGTATGTACGCATATTCATAAATCATTTATCAGACGACAACACTATCAAAATGTTAGACAGATACTATGGAGCATAATCAAGATTATTGGTATAATGATAACAAAAAGGGAGACCTTATTCCATAAACTAGTTTAACTACAACTCTCAGAGAAGGTGTCAATTCACCTTGGGCAACTGACCTGCAACCACAAAAACTTACTTAGCCAAGACTTTAGTCCATTAGGGTCACCAAAACACCTATAAGTACCCTGGCACACCCCCAGCCACTCTTGCACACTGCATGCTCTATACAATGAATCAGATTACCACATGCAGCCACCAGTCGCCTTTCCAAGACCAGAAGAGGGTGCTCCTTGCACAAAATGTTACTTGAATAATCATTAGTTAGCATGCTTAATCTTTGCAGGAGATTATTCCCCATTACTAACTTGATCATGCCTGACTCTACATGACCAACCCAAGTGTGGGCCTGAGTATGGTAGAGCATTATACTCATCCATCCCTGACTCCAAAGGACTTAGATCCGGATCCTAAATGTATCAATCCCCGGCTAAGACATGCCGACTCCTTTACTAACACATCTCCCAATTTAAGGATTACAATTAAAGGGACATCATCAAAGATATACATCTCAATATCATGGGCAGTCAAAGTTAATGAGGTCAAAAGGTAGCCATGAATAATTAAGTATTTCACTATGACACCTAAAATGTAAACTTGTGGGATTGTGATTTTGAATCAGACAAGTCTATGGCCAGGAGAGTGCAAGAGGTTAGGGAGTCCCCCCGTGCGAACACGGAACCAATTAAATAACCTTTCCTCTTTACTGGCTACAAACATCAGTGAGACAAGCTCCTAGTCACCTTAGATGTGTCTGATAGAATTCCACTTTCCAACAATATCACATGACACAATTAATAGAGAGAAATAAAGTAAAAGGGAACCAAAAGACAATAGGACTGGAATCCAAAGAAATGCTTGATTATCATCTAAAGCCTTTAAACTCAATTTTAAAGGATAATATAGACGAATATATGGAAGTCATGCCTAGCTTATTAATAAAGAGGTTGTGTATAGTTGATCACTTATTCGTTTTTTAGGAAAGTATATGAAGTATGCCTATACTCTTACTGCATATAATACCAAATCATTTTATACCATACCTTTTATTGATGTTGATATAATAGATTACGATAGGAATTGAATATCATATTAAAAAATAATAAATCATACTTTTTGGATGACAAAATGAGGGAACCATACCTTTAGATGTACATTGATACATAGTTCCACAAGAAGACCATAGCATCATTAAATATATCCAGCCGTGATATATTTCGGCAACATTCTGTTGCATTTTCCATTACCTCGAACATCGTTCCTAGCTAGATCAGCTTCTAGGGTTTCTCTCACTAGGGTAGAAGAGAGATGGCTTATAAATTCTTAGAGAAAGGATATTTTGGAAGACATAGTATTGGGTTGCTCTTACTATGGTGGAGGAAGGAGGAGTAGATTTCTATAGAGAGAGTATTTGTTGGGAGGTGGTTCCTTTCACTAACATAAAGAAAGAGAGAGTGGTTTGCTAATCTAGACAGAGATTGGAGGTTTATGGTGAAGGAGATGGGAAAGGAGGGAGAAGGGACGTTCACCTTTGCTTTGGGATGAAGAGGAGAGAACTTATGCTTATGGTGGGGTGGATGGGGGCTCTTTATATAGGAATGGTGAAGGGTAGCATGGTCCTAATAGAAAAAAGTGTGGATGGCACATGGGTGCAAGATGTCATCTTTAGGTGGATGCTTACTAGTTAGGTTACACATGGATGGTTAGGTGTCATCTCAAGAATTGCTAGATGACACATGGAAGCATATGTGTCATCTCAAGGTAGCTATTAAAGGGTGGTTGACACATGGTAGGATAGGTGTCAACTTTTGGAGGTGCTAGGTGTCAAGGGAAGGAGCATGCCACTCACCTACTTGCTTCACCAACTATTGTGCTTGCTCAAGCTACCTACTTGCTATCCAGCTATATGCTTGCCTCCATAAGCATCTTGCTTGCCACCCAGCTACCTGCTTGTGTGCTTACCCACGAAAATGATATTTTTCAAAATTGGCAAAAAGTACCTTTCAATATATAAAAGCTTTTAAATTAATAAAAATGAATTATTTTAATATTAAATTGATTTTACAAAAAAAATCCTCAAAAGCTTGTTTTTACGAATAGCTCTAAATAAGGAGTTATAACTTAAGCAGGAGATTAGGACGTTACATATACCACCACTGAATATTTTTTCACAATCACATTATTTTTAGCTTAATTTGCACTATAACGTTTATCCCGAAACTTGCTTGAAGTTTCTACAAATTTCCACTTCCACACTTGTTGAGGTCGACGTCTTATACCATGGTGGCAAGAACACTTCAGAAAGTGGTTACCATTCATGGACGAGGCAAATTGGTGGCAACTTAAAAAGATGCTTACTCAAGTTTGTTATTAAGCGACAAGGGTGGTTAATGTGGCAAGATTCAAGGCGGTGGTTTGCTTCGCAATGTAAATGAAGCAAAAGAAGCAACAAAACAATATTTTCTTGAGATTCAAAGTTGGAAGGTTGAAGCAGAGTGCTAGTGTGAGGTCTCAATGTCTTTGATATGTGAGACACTTCACTTATAAAGCTTAAAAAGTAACTCTTGGTCTAGGGGTGACAAAATCAAATCAACCATCGAACGAAACTTAATAAAAACAAACTGACTATCTTGGTTCAATCTACGGGGGTTGAACAATGTGAAGTGGTTTTCAAAATATTCAAACCAATCAATAAGGGCTTTTAATCTATTTTACGGGTTGGTTTAACCTACCACCTGAACCAAACTAGTGATGTATATATATAATCTTGAATGATACATGCACATATATATTAATATGAGTTAGACATTGATATACTCATGCGTATACATCATCTTGTACACTCAACTTTCATATCTTGGTTAGGTTTCTTGAAAATTCTGATCTTTTTAAGCAGCCACACTATATGTGAGCTGATTTGGATACCCATAAGTCACTCATCCAAGGATTATAAAAGCAACACATATAATTTATTTTCAAGTACATTTTTTGTACCCTATGAATCATCAGATGCATGATCAATAAGTATCCAAATGAACTCAAGTCTGGCACGTAGGGCCTTCATACATTAAATATCAATGGTTCATATTTTTAAAAATGAGTAGGGTGCAAAATAGCTTCAGTGTACCACGTTACTATGTCACAGATACACTTGAGTGTACCACAACCTGACACACATTATAAATAAATGTAAACAATATAATTAAATGTAACTAGGCTATCGACTTGATATGACTTAATTTTAATTGTAACATAGCATGTTGCTAGATGAATATATGTTTTCTTATTGTTGGGTATTGAGGTCTAAAAGGCAAATGGCTAAGACATTCCATGATCACAAGTATAGATGGTAATGGGTTTAAACCAAACCAAACCAAACCATGTAACAAAAGTTTGGTTTATTTGGCGCTAGTTAGTGGTTTGTTTTGACTTTGACCAACAAGTATGACCAATTCGGTAATGGATTTAGGTCCAAATCAAACCAAACTAAACCGTTCCCCCAACCTGATTGACAATAGTGAAAATTCTGATTACTTGAATGTAATTTAGCTGTCACTGTAACATTATCTAAAAGGGTTATGACAAAATTGATTTTTGGGCCTTATTCAAAGGATCAAATTGTTAAAATGGAATATTTTCTTTCTAGACATGGTTTTCTACGGACTTGTATATACTGATTTGACACTAAAATGAGTAATGTTTTAAGTTTCAATGCTTGTAAAATTTGAAGTTGAACGAAGTTGACATGTCTGGTACCTCTAAAAGCAACAAATTGATTGGTTAATGAATTGCCAAATATCAGTGGTTGATAATGATATATTGGCTCTAAAGTAACAAGATCTAGTTGATTGATAAATCACTGTTAATTAGATTGAATATAAATGATTAACCTAGGAAGCACGGACACGGACACGGACACGGATACGGACACGGACACGGACACGGGACACGGCAATTTTTAAAAATGCAGGACACGGACACGGGGCCGGACACGGCAAATTGTTTTTTCCACATATATATGTGTACATTATTGATGTATAAACACATTCTATCATAGAAATTTAATTGTGGAGTTTGCATTTCATTTACTTAAAAGACATACAATCATCCATCAAACACATTCATCCAAATAGGAAAAACCCATTAGATACAAAAAGCATGGCCTAGTGATATTTATAAATTTATGTAAACGCATTCATGTCCATGCTTCCAATCAATTAAAGCAAATTGTCAATTTAAATCATAACGCAATGACTTTTGAACAGTAAATAAACAATAATTAGACCAATTCAACAATAAAGAAATCCAACTCAGAATAATGTATGATTAAATACAATAAATACTACAGATTTGTATAACATAACTGAACCAACAACAGCAATTATAGTTAACATTATAACAAAACAGAAGAAAAAGACTTATTAGAAAAATTGGGCATAGATTGGTAGAGGGGCAGGATTACAATAAGAAAACAACAAAAATTTGGAGTGAAATTGAGGAGAAGGAGAGCAAATATCAGTGGGTTAGGGAACAGGGACGGGCTTAGTCTTTTTTCCTAACATAACTGGACCTGGATGTGGTTGGGCTGGGTCAGCCGTGTCCAAGCCGTGTCCCAGCCGTGTCCTAGCCGTGTCCAAGCCAAAAACTCTTCAAAAAAAAGTTGGACACTCCGGGGCCGTGTCCACCGCGTGTTCAGCCGTGTCCACGGCGTGTCCGTGTCCGACACGCGGCAGACACGGCCACGGCACCTCTCGGGAAGTGTCCGTGCTTCCTAGTGATTAACTAAGAGGTTAATTGATCTGATTAGTAAATCAGACGACAAGAGTGATTGTGTAAACTGTAAACAATGGAGGATGTTGCCATGATTCTCTTACCACACAGAAACTCTTTTCCCATCATACTGATAGCTGGTTGGCTTCACTCTGTCGATGTTAAAAATTTCGTTGAAACATACGGAATTTTTGTTGAAATTTCCGTATCGATGGTAATCGGGTGACAAAATGCACTGACCATTGGTTTTTTTTACTATTTGATGTGCTATGTACTACCTAAAGCATAATTCCTTTGCACAATTTTGTGTCTTTAAGTCTATGTATTGTGCTTGCAAACTATAATGACTTAATCCATTCATTTCACCACTGAAAGTAGACATCCAAATTACTCATTGAAATCCCCTTCAAAACAGTTTAACTTCCTTCACTTACACATGTAAAGATTCCCCTCCACATTCAATATGAAATATTATTGCATATTTGAGTAGATCTATGCTAATAGATCTTTCTGTTAAAACTCCGTTAATTAATTTGTTCATTTGGCCGTTAGGAACACATCTGTCAAAATCTTTGTAAGTGGAAGAGACGTAATGGAGGTAGGGCTTTAGAAGGCCGTTGGATCAACCGGAGATCCCCAAGCAGCAGGGTCGGCGTCTGAAAAGTGACCGAAAGGTGCTGAAAAACAATCCCGGAGACATAGACGGAGCCTTTAGATCTTTGCGGCTGGACCTACGGTAGCATGGGATGGACTACCGAAGTCCAGCGGCGATGGACGGGCGGTGGGAACCCTCCCTTAGGCGGCTAGCAGCAGCGCCGCAGGGGGGGCTCCTGCGCTCCTGCCGCGCGCCGGCGGCAAGGAGCAGCCGCTGCTGTGGGCGGCGGCGGCCGGCTCGGAGGGACCGGCGGCGGCGCCTTGGAGGAGAAGAGAGAGAGAGAGAGGCGCCGGAGAAGAACGGGCGGGAGGGAGGGGCGGCGTTGGGCGGCGTTAACCTGCTCTTGATACCATGTAAGTGGAAGAGACGTAATGGAGCGTTGTTGCACACTGGCAACGTGAGAGACCCAATAGGGTTCTCCTCTCTATTTATAGTAAAGGGAAAATTACATGTAGGTACAACAGTAATATGAAATATGAAATAAACACAAAGTAAAGATATATTAACAATCTTTGTTGAAATTTGTCACATGTTTTGTTTCTGTGGCTATCAAAACCACATACAAATCAGTCATTTTTTTTCCTTGCTTTCTATTTTATGATATATCATGAAAACTGATTCATATAGTTCTCTTGTTGCAGGTGGCAGCAACTTCTTATCAACAGATTTGTTGGTTATGATACAATATTGATGAATAGTTTGTTGAGCGCTCCTGGCCCAGGTGATTGTACAATATAGACCATACGAGTAAATTCATTTGGTACTGTCAATGTGTCATCAATGCTATGCATTTTTTCCTTCTTGGTCATAATACTAAACTTAGCAGTGAAATTGCAATCTTAACTTGCTAGAAAGCTGATTCACATTACTGGATTGGAGAACTTACCACAAGCAAACATAGGTTTTTTTAAGTGCCCTCGTACCTGCTTGATTCTCATGCAAAGCACATTAGAGGGCACACAAAGTCTTCTCAGATAGTGTTTCTAATATGATAATTTCGTTTTTCTTAATGCGTCTGATGCATTATTCTTAAATGAAAGCTAGAACTTGATTTTTTGGGGATATCATGAATTCCCTAACGACAATTCTGACAAGGAAGGTTGGGCGTCATCCAGGAAGGGTGGGCGGTGGGCTGGGAAGAAGGGGTTGAGTAACATGATTTTGGGAGGAAGATGTAGGGAGAGGAAGAGTCTAGGTGTGGCCGCTGGGCGGCATGGGTTGGGAGAGAAGCATGGTTAGGGAAGTTGGGTTAGGGCCGACTATTGGGGATCATACCGCTATGATAGTAAAAGATACAAAATACCTCTCCTTATATAGGACGGGGAGATATTAGACAATAAAGAACCCACCAATGTGGGACTAAAGACAACACATAACATAGCAATAAATTACTGATAACACTACAGTGAATAAGTGAAGATATTAACAAATTACTGATAACACTACAGTGAATAAGTCTCTAAAATCTAAATTTGAAACCATTGATGCCAAGTAAGTATGATTGTGCTTGAGGACTAAACCGGTACCTTAGTAGTAGTAGTGTGCAATGACATCACAACATTGAGTACAAATTTAATTCGAATATATGGACTGACAATTGTAGTATTTAACATGTGACGATATTATCATAAACAACCTTATTACATCAAATAATAGTAACAAATAATATAAACTAATAAGTCAGTGGATTAGGGGTGTTAGGAAATGTTTGTGGTTCACACATACGCTACCATTGGGGCGGAAACCATGTATCACATAGACCCAACTGGTTCTGGCTACCCGAACCGGTTCTATCGGTTGGACAGGCAAATTCTCTAAGTATTTTTGGTTCTTGAGGTTAATCGAACCAGTTCTGTGACCGGTTCCCGATCTGACCGGTTTGACCAATAGGTCCAACTTGGTTTCGATAGCACCGTAGGTAGCTTCCCGCAAGTCTGGCGTTTTTTGGAACATGTACTTGGAAGCAATGGAGGGTTCCATACTGTTCCACAAAATGTTTATGAATTTGTTGTTCCCTCGTTTCCTCTTGACGATGTCCTCAACATGTTTCTCAATGAACTTCAACTTATCTCTAGATTAAAGAATCGCGTAATTTGAATTCATCCAAAGTAAGTATTGGCTTCCATTTAATTTAATAATGGAGGTCGGAGCACTTTCATTGTACACGATGATCTGACTCTTAAGAGTCTTTGCCTTTAACCATTACTTGAGATGTGATTCACCGGAAGGATAGGGAGGAATTGAGCATAGAAGAGTCACTGATAAGATGCATGATGATGATAACAACACCGGTAAGAAGCGTGACTATGCACTCTCATAGGAAAGATGCGTTGCGATAGTGAGGAGTGATTTTCTATCATAGAAGCACTCACCCATATATGACGTAGGAAAGGGACATGGGTAGATAGAAAGGGAAAGGTGGAACCCCTGTTCTCTTACAAAATTTTAGTGGCTTACCCAGTATTTTGAAAAGCGGATGGAGCGCCCGCTTAGGCGACCGCTCAAGCGGCAACAGGGGCCGACTGCTCCAAACAGCACTGAAGCGGCTGTCAGGCGGATCGCCATTAAGCGGCCGCTTGGAGCCTGCTTCACCCGCTCAACCGCCCGCCTGAAGGTCAGTTCTGAGTGGCCACTTGAACCCACTTTTGTTCTGGGCGGCCAAAGTCAGGCCCAAAAAGGGCAATTTTTTTTTTTTTTTTTTTACTTTCTCATTTGCTAGTATTGCTGCTATACTCTATTCAGCTTTTCATAATTACTTGCTGACATCAGTATGATTGATAATACTATACTAGTATATTAGTACATTACGTTGCTGCTGTAGCATAATTAATACATTTTTGTTGTACATATAATGTATGATAGATGATTCTATAATACGTAACATATAAGTATGTTATATGTTATTTGCGTACTGTATTTTTTACCTAATGTATATTAGTATACTTTGATACATTAGACATTAACTACTTGGATGCTTTTTTTAATAATTATTTGCTGACATCAGTATGTTTAATAATACTATACTTATATATTAGTATATTACATCAGTGTTGTAGCATAATTAATATGTTTTTGTATGATAAATGATTCTATAATACATAACATACATTAGTACATTATATGTTAACTACATACTGCATTTTTGTACCTGATGTATATTGGCATATTTTGATACACTATACTATTTGGGTGTTTTATTATGTTGGGTAAGGTGTTCAGATATGTGTAAGAGTTCCCTAAAATATATTATTTATATAGAAATATGTGTAGTTTTCTATTAAATTATGTAATAACTTCAGCACCCACTTTTTCAAAAAACGTCCGCTTGAGCGCCAGGCGCTGTCCGCATGCCTCCCGCTTCCGCTTCTTAAAACATTGGGCTTACCACACAACTAATTGTCGTAATTAAGGACAAGGGGTCACTGTTCAGTTGGTGAAGGATGAAGAACCGAAGTTTGTTGACATAGACAGTGGGAACTGCCCTAACCTGAGGAGCCAGAGGACATTGGGCTGCCTGCTTCTTCGTGAAGGTGATGCAGCAACATTGACCATAGTCACAATATACTCTGACTTTTTGAAAAAGTCCCGTTAAAAACGCGAATGTTTCTCTAGACGTTTGAAACAGCCGAATAAATCCCAATTCCCAAATACTTATTCCCGTATTATTCGCGAATTATTTATGTTTCATGTTTCTTTCCCATTTTATATGTTGTTTTCCGTATCTATACTGATATAGACTTTTAACTTAGTTTGAGTGGATATATATGTGTCAATACATATGTGTGTATATGTAATGTATGTATATGTATATGTATCTAATAGTTATAGATATATGTATACAATATATATGTACATATATATGTGCAAAACATATATATACATACAAGATGTATGTAAAATATGTATATATCCTCCCAACTTTTCCCGATTTTTTCTCAAATTATTGACTGTATTTTTACCGTACATTGACCTTTTTTACCTGAATTTCCAGCATAATTGCCGAATTCCAAAATTTTCAACTCAACCGAGCGTATACCAGATACCGACTTTGTGATTATGCATAGACCTTGTGCCCTTAGAGGCAGTGACTCTGCTTTTAGCTTGGGCGCCTCCTGTAGAGACCGGCGGAGTGCTGCGGCGACCACTACTACTTCCCTGGGCGGGCTGTGGTTGTTGATGCTCCCCATGTGCCGTGGTGTCTTGCCAGGCATTGCGGCGTCGGTTGTAGCTCCTTTAGGGGGTTTGATGTTGCTCCTTTGTGGGGGGGGTCTGGTTTTAAAACCCCTCTCAAGGTTTTACAAAGTGCTAATATACCATGTGATTTACTCTAGGGCTTTGATTAACTTGAAACATAGATACAATGAGTCCTATTCAAGTTAAGTTATACATGAGTAACATAGCATAAACTAAACCAATGCATATGGGCTTATGTAAGTATATGCTTATTAGCTCTGTCGTGAGTTCTAATATTCTAACAATCCCCAACAAAAGCTGCAAAAGTAGGGGTGGCATTCTATTAAAAAAATTGGTTAACAATAATTCAGTTCAGTTATTCAGCTAATTTTTAGCTTCACATTTAGACTCTTTAACGTAAACCAATTAGTTTTTATTAATTTAGTTATGGTTAGTTGGTTAACTATTAATTTGGTCAATAAATTCAGATAAGCAATTCACATTAATATAATAACTTTGATTGAAAATAAATATGAAATTGTAATCAATTATTATAGCACAGTAGCATTGTAGATAAATATTGTTAATATATTTCATATTTATTCTATTTTGTAATTTTTATATCCTGCTGGACCTCTATGTAAATTATCCAGTTTCTGTTATTAATAAAAAGGGAGATGGCCTATGACTTCTCTAAACGCTGCATTGCACGTTGCATTGCGGCACCACATTTCACATGGTATCAGAGCAAGGTTCCTAACCTAACCCTCCCCAGTCGTCACAACCCAATGCCGTCGCCGATCGGCCGGCCGCCAACCTTCCCCGGCCGCAAGTGTGAACAGTAACTCCGATAGTAAACAGTAACTCCAGCGGTGAACAGTGCGCGGCGTGAACAATACTATGCGTGAACAGTACGACGGAGTGAACAATAATTCCTGTGTGAACAGAGCACGTCGCCAGCCTTCCCTGGCTGCCGCGTCGCCGACCCAAAGCGGGCGGAGCAGCCATCTCCCGGGCCAGGCGCCGTAACCGCCGTCCCCCCTTCTCTTCTATCTCCGGATCGTCGAGTCCTTCGGTTGATCTAACGGATTTCTAAATCCTAAACCGGAGGGTCCGCCGGTACGTAAGAAATTCCTAATCACATCTCATCCATGTGTGATTAGGGAATTTCAGTTGGGGGCTGTGGATGCGTCAGATACGCATCTGATTTTGTGACGTGACGTGTATCTCCCCATCACCCATATCTTCTTGTGACATGTATCAATCTGTCACTCTTCTTCTCGTCAAATCATGGAGGACACCAAGGCATCTACCATCTATAGTGAGATGTCTTCTATCCCCTCCATCAAGCTGAACGAGAAGAATTATCTCTTATGGATGAATGCTGTCCATACTGTATTGGAGTCATGCAACAAGGCAAGACACATTAATTCTAAACCTCCTGCACTTACTAACAAAGGCAATGCTGAATGAAAGCGTCATAATAGTCTGGTGAAGACCTGGTTGTGGGGGAGCATGGAACCTGGGATTGCCTCGAGGTTTATGTTTTACACTACTGCCAAAGAGATCTGGGATGCAGTGAAGAAATATTATTCTCAAGAGAAGAATGCGCTTTGTCAGTTCATGATATAGGATCGCCTGTTTGCAGAATGACAGGGAGACAGACCTTTAAAAGAATACTTTTGAGTGATTCAAGTTATTGCAGAAGAGTTGAGTTTCTATCATCCAGTAACTGTCAAGGAGCAAGTCAAAGATAGAGATGACTTGATTACATCAAAATTCTTGTCTGGTCTGAGTTCTTCGTGCAGTTTAGCCCGCAGTGTTATCTTAGCTTCTGATAAACTCCCCAGCTTGGAAGAGGCCTATTCATGGATTTTACAGGCAAATTTTAAACCTATTGATCCTACTGTCGTCTCATCTTAGGGAGATTCTAATGCTTCTGTAGCTGCTGCAGTGAGAGGAGGACAGACAGGTATGGGCCGAGGACGTGGAACTCGCTCTAAGTGCACTTTCTGTGACAAACCTGGACACAGTTGAGAAATGCTGGAACAAGCATGGTCGACCTGCTGCACCACCTGTGTGAGCAGCAAACTATGTTACCACTACTGAGTCTATTGAGCCTCCTGCTTCGAGTTCTGGTCCTTCTGGTGCAAGGAGGCGGGATCACCCCCTTACTAAAGATTTGAATAATAAAACATCCATTCCAAAACACACTCAAAGGTATGCTAGAATAGGTGCAAAATTTTCAAACTTCAATAAATGGTATTCAAAACAACCAAAGTATAGAAGCGGAATAAAAATAATGACTATATTCAATTTTCACAAAAGATTACAAAAGTACATAATATCCCATAAGGGTTTACATTTATGATACAACATAAGGATCTAAGTAGAGGGAAATCTAAACAATAACATCTTTGTCTCCAAGCTTTAACTCCTTAGTCCAAAACTGCATGCCTTATCATCCAAGTCCTTCACCTAGGGTTGGAAGCATACCCCAACAAGAAGAGAAAATAGATGACATCAGCAAAGGCTAGTATGTGCATACTAAATAGGAAATTGAGTGATATATGGAATAAATGATTAATGTAAAAGGCTTCCTATAGAAAAGATAAGGACCACCCAAATGGGTATCAAGAGAAAAGGAATTGAAATCATATGATAACAAAAGAATACTTGTCATTAATAAAACATAAAGATTGTGCCACACAAGCACATGTAAAGAATTAGGGCACACACCCCATATCATCAACCTGCATGCATGTGATATAAACATAGCCCTAGAACAATACAAACACAAAGGTGGCCAAGTCTCATAAACTTGAAACCTGATAGAGAAAGGAATACTTCCAATCTCCCAAATATATAAAACATGGGACAAGAATCACACATCTTGCCCTGGGTATGAGGTTTCATTTCCATCCAAAAAGAGCAGGAAATATCACATATGCTCGACAGGAAATGACACATATGCCATAAAAACCAATGCAATTACACTACTCTAGTGCTACTAAATCACATAACATGTTAAATGTAGAGGCAAGTAGAAAGTTTAGTCAGAATATATAAACTACTCACCACAAAAGTGATCAACATATACATCCACCTCATAAGTGGGCAAAAGACATCACATGTCATCTTTTTAGAGTTCCATCATGAAAAAAGCATAAGACAGGAGTTCAAAAGAATATCTATGATCACATGATCAATATCAAATAAGGTAGTTCACGTGAATCGTGATTTTCAAAAGAAAAGACGTTGTGTATAGGCTAATGTCCATAGGACAAAGAGAATGAATAAGCATAGGTCAATTGCTCAACATAGAAGAATAGGGGATACATCATACCTTTAGAAAGAAGAATTAGAAACTGCTCAATATAGAAATAATGTGGGATGCAATCATACCTCAACTTCAGAGTCTAAACAGTCCAAGTCAGTCCTAGATCCAAGCCTAGGCCTCCAAAGAACCTCTAGGGAAGGTGGACAAGTCCAATAAGTAAGGTTCCCAAGCATAGAGAGGTTGGTTTCTCCAACAAACCTTCTATCTCAAGCAAGAAGCATCTCCTCCACTTTAGAGGTGAAAAACCCTAACAAAAGAATATGGAGATGAGGTGTTTATGGGTTCTAGGTGGGATTTCACCATGGAAGGCCATGGTTCCAACCTGGAGGTAGGTGGAAGGAAGACTAACAACATGAAAATAGGGAACGAGAGGAGAAAACTTACTAGTTTTAGTCAAAATCACCAATGAGGAGCTTAAGAAATCCTATATAGAGAAATCTGAGACTGAGACCCTAAGAGCCTTCTTCACCAAGGTAGGCACCTCCTTTTACCTTGGGACAGAAACTTCATGGAAATATAGTGTAGGAATGATGCTCTAAGCTAAAGGAAATAAAGGAGAGCAAGAGTTTTTGAATTGGGAGTTGGGAAGGGGTAGATATGGCTATATAAAGAAAGAGGTCAAGTATGAGGTGTCTATTAGACTTTCCATGTGTCATGTATAATGGTGTCCATGGACATGCAAGCCTTTATGGATAAGGAATAAGTCAAGCATGAGGTGTTCATGGAGCTTTCCATGTGTCCTTATCCTAGGGATTTCATGGCCATGCAAGAGGACAACTCATAGAGGCTTCTTGAATATCACATGTCGATTTATGGACACTTATAGGCCATCCCAACTGACCTCCAATCAAAGAAATAACCCCATTGGTTGATAGCTTCTAAAGATAAGCTCATTTATAAAGAGAGTAATCCCTAAAATGCCCTTGGAAAGAAACACCTTCAAACCAAGGTGAAACTAGGATCCCTATGTTTCAAAAACTCGAGAATGGTAAGGGAATATATAAGGATTATAATTCATGTGACAATTTGCAAAGAAAACCTCCCAATTGGGTAAATTGTAGAAAAGTCCAGAATGTACCTAAAATTGCATAACTTGCATAAACAACATCCAAATTGGACCAAACTTCATCCACAAGTTATCTTTGATATTTTGAATATGAATTTGCCATTATTTCCATATTTTGAAGTTTTATAAGCACATTATTCATTACTTATTCCTTTTACTCATTTTCTTTCTCCTAAACTTATCCTTATATTTCAATGTTGCCTAAATTAGATGAAATCTAACACATATAGACTAATTTTGATATGTAGATTTTGAATTTGAAGTTTGTTTCCACTTTTGAGACTTCTTTTTATGAGTTATGTCATATGGCCCATTAACGACCCATTATCTAAATTATTCATCAATTAAGTTCCTTATCTTCATATTACCACTAAAATGAGTTATGTGGCATATTTTATGTATCCATTATAAACCTAAGATTAATGTCAGAACATTAGGTTATATTAAGGTGATCTATACATGCATTAGCTCATTAAAGTTATACTAAACATCTATTTAGGTCTAACCTTCAACCTTGTTTGGCTAAGTCCAAAATGTCAACTTCCAGGGTAGAGTTTGAGATCTAGTATGTTACAATACACCATCCCTTAAAGGGATTTCATCCTCGAAATCAAAACATCCACATATAAGAAAACAACTTATTCACCACCCCTTAAAGGATCCATCTTATTAAGTCAAAACCATTCTTTAGGTACAAAAGGTTCAACTACACTTCCTTACATCCAACTACATAAGCATCATGCAAAAAAAAGAAATATAACTGGTAAAGACTAACTATGAACTATGGGTTAACTTGCTCTTGTCTTCCTCAAACAAGGCTTTACACCTAGGATACTAGTTCAACATATTAGGGTCCCTAAAGATAAATCATATAGATGTCTAAGACTACTATTGCCTAAAAGCATGCTATTTTGAACAATTCATATCAGCTCAGGCCAGGCCGGTATCATATAGATTCGAGAGTCCTCGTAAACCAAGCTAGTGGTGCGGAGGAAAATCTTGCTAGCCCCCGAACCCTCATCCTTTCTAGACACCTTTGCTTTCAACTTCATGTTCTAGTAGCTTCCTAAAGTCCAAGCTAAACAACCTCAAGTTGCTATGGTTATGCATCTTTTAGTTGTAAGTATTTTAGGGATCTATTCATCATTATTCTGATGTGAAACTATAGGATCCTAAATCAACCTTTCATCATCTATTGATCAACTCTAGGGAAAACATGTCACTTAAAGGTAAGGAAAGTATTCTAACTAGGGAGACAAAATTGAAATAGTCAGATTCTGACTACTATGGGCTCTGATACCATGTTGTAAGGGAGTGAAATCACCCCTTTACTAAAAATATGAAGAATTGACATCCATTCCAAACACTCTCAGAGGTATGATGCAATAGGCATAAATTTTCCAAATTTATTAAATATTGGTATACAAAAGACCATTAGAAAGTAGCGGAATAAAAAAAAAATTGAGTATATTCAATTTCATAAAAGGTTTACAAAAATACATCAAATTCTCCCATTAGGATTTACAACAAGATACAACAAAAAAGATCTAGTTAGAGGGAAGTCTAGACTACTACAATCTTGTCTCCAAGCAACATCTCCATCAACCGAGTCCAAGCCAAAAGCTAAGATCTTCTTTGTCTTATCCATCGCCTTGTTCAACACCTGGGTGGTTGGGAAGACACCTAGCAAAAAGGGAAAGGGAAGAAAGGTATGTGTCACAAAACTAGTCTAGGATAACAAGATAAGTAAAGCAAATAAGAATAGGCTAGGGATCATCATAAGATGAAGATAACAAGAGTATGAGGCTATATTCAAAAGATTCTTGTCATTAACAATTATATCAAAAAGGATTTGCATGTAAGATAATTATGTCTACCTAACTAAGTAGGGTTGAGACACCTACCAGACCTCTAACCTATAGATGAGGGGAGAATAAGACATTCCCAATCACTTACACAATTATAAAGGGGAGAATAAAAACGTTCCCCAGGGTGATAAAATACATGCCCTCTGTGGGTGGTTGTACATAAGTACCGCTACTTTAAATTAAATAGAACATAAATCCACATGCTAGAAAAAGTAGTCATGGCAAGAATAATCATATGAATCAATAAGCATGGCAGTGGGGTACCAAGACCCAAGAATAATGTTCCAAAACTGATTTATGAGGCAAGTATAGCAAAAGATTCAAGAGTATATGAAATAGGGTTTAATAAAGCCTCATTATAGAAAAGTAGGTTAAGACACAATTATTCCCAACTTAAAGTGTAAATGCACATACATAAATAGAAATTGCACATACATAAATATGGATTGCACATACCTAATGTGGGATTGCACATACCTCTCTTACTGATATCAATTACTAACTTTCACCACTTTAATTGAGTCCAAGTCCACTTTGCCTATTTTCAATGTATTAACATGTATTAGAGTACATAGTGCCCATTAATGTATAGAAACCCTAATTTTAGACCTTTTTAGAAAAACTCAGATTTAAACTCTTAAAACATCACCAATAAACTTATTAAGTTCTCCTGATCAAGAAAACATATTTTTATGTTAATTTTGGAGTTATGATGATTAAGATGTAATTTTTATGGATTTTATGCATTAAATTCATTTTACAAAAATCACCCTTTGTCAAACCATGAAATCAGACCTTGAAAATATTTTTATTAGATAGAGATTAATTTTCCAATTCCAAAACATATTTATTTGTCAAATTTGGATAAGCGGTTTAGAAGACAATACTGACCAATAGGAAATTGCCACATCATCAAACCGATCGAGATAATTGAAGAGAGAGGGAGAGGGAGAAAATACCATTTGACCCAAGATCAGGTTTGACGTTGCATAGGTAACCAAACTAGAGCTTCTAGAGAAGGTAAAACAACAAGAAACCAAAACCCTAGAAGAACATGGTAAAAAGCTAGGAAGCATGGACACGGACACGGACACGGATTTAGACACGGACACGGACACGGACACGGGACACGTCAATTTCCAAAAATATAGGACACGGACACGACAAGTATATCTATATATATTTGTATAACATATTATGACATATAACGTGGACCGTGCTATGTGTATTAACACAAAATGATCTAGATAGATTATCCGCATGGGCAATCACCATGAAATCCAACAAGCAATCAACATATAACATTATATTTACAAGTCACAATATGGATTAGTTCACAACAAACATTACGATGCTCGATTATATGATATTGTTGTAATATGAATTGTAAAAATTAAGAGCAGTAGAATTTTGGGGACAATAGTTCCAATGGAAGTAATTATTAACAACATGTACTATCAAGAGGAGGTGAATCCAATTGTTTTCCTCCTCATGGTTGATGTGGCAGTCCCCGGATGTTGCAACAGCTGGTGGAGATGATAAGAAGGGTGCCAACGACTTGCATGTAGCACCTAAAGCTTAATTAACTAATGGTAGTAGGACGAGTAGTGGAGGACAGAAGGCAAAGATTTAGAGAAGGCTTGGGTTTTTTCATACGCCTAGGCTTAAGTGGGTCGGAGTGGTGTGTCCTGGAGGTGTCCATGGAGTGTCCAAGCCGTGTCCAACACTTCAATTAAAAAAAATCAAAGTGGACACGTCGGAGGCGTGTCCGCCACACGTCCAGGCGTGTCCAAAGTGTGTCCATGTTGGACACGCGTTGGACACAGACACGACAACTTCCGAGAAGTGTCCATGCTTCCTAGGTAAAAAGAGATGGAAATCATCGATTTTCAACATAGAAGCATGAGTTTTAAGCATGTACTAAGCAATATATGAGAAGGGGGTTAACAAAACTTGCCTATAGGAAGGTAAGAAGGTCCAAACAGAAAGGATCCTGAGATTAGAAGGTCTGGTTGCTCCAAGCCAAGCTCCTTTCTTGAGCAAAGATCACCTTCTCCACTTTAGAGGTGCAAACCCTAGCAAAAGAGCATGGAGATGAGATGTTTTAGGGTTCTAGGTGGAGTTTTACCATGTATGGTCATGGTTCCGACCTGGAAGAAGGTGGGAGGATACTAACAACATGAAAATAGGGAAGGAAAGGAGGATTCTTACTAGTTTTGGTCAAAATCACCAAAGAGGAGCTTAAGAATTCCCAAATAGAGAAATTTGGAACCCTAGGAGCCTTCTTCACCAAGGTAGGCACCTTCTTTTACCTTGGGACAACAACTTCGTGGCCAAACATAGAAGGGACGATGCTCTCAGCTATAAGAAAGAGAAGGATAGGATTGCTTCTTGGATTGAGAGGTGGGAAGGGGTAGGCATGGCTTTATAAAGAAGGGGGCAAGCATGAGGTGTCTATGTGACTTTCCATGTGTCCTTAGGCTAGGGCTTCATGGCCATGCAAGAGGACAGATCATAGACTCTTCTTGCATATCAAAAGTCGGTCCTAAGAGCCCCTAGAGCCTTCTAGGCCACCCCCACCATCCTTCAAAGAAAGAAATAACCTCATTGGTTGATAGCTTTTAAAGATAAGCTCATTTATAAAGAGAGTAATCCCTAATATGCCCTTGGAAAGAAACACCTTCAAATCAAGGTGAAACTAGGATACCTATGTTTCAAAAACTCGAGAATGCTAAGGGAATATATAAGGATTATAATTCATGTGACAATTTGCAAAGAAAACCTCCCAATTGGGTAAATTGCAGAAAAGTCCAGAATGTACCTAAAATTGCATAACTTGCACAAACAACATCCAAATCGGATTAAACTTCATCCACAAGTTATCTTTGATATTTTGAATATGAATTTGCCATTATTTTCATATTTTTAAGTTTTATAATCACATTATTCATTACTTATTCCTTTTACTCATTTTCTTTCTCCTAAACTTATCCTTATATTTCAAGGTTGCCCAAATTAGATGAAATCTGACACATGTAGGCTAATTTTGATATGTAGATTTTGAATTTGAAGTTTGTTTCCACTTTTGAGACTTCTTTTTATGAGATATGTCATATGGCCCATTAACGACCCATTATCTAAATTATTCATCAATTAAGTTCCTTATCTTCATATTACCACCAAAATGAGTTGTGGTATATTTTATGTATCCATTATAAACCTAAGATTAATGTCAGAACATTAAGTTTTATTAAGGTGATCTATACATGCATTAGCTCATTAAAGTTATACTAAACATCTATTTAGGTCTAACCTTCAACCTTGTTTGGCTAAGTCCAAAATGTCAACTTCCAGGATAGGGTCAGAGATCTAGTATGTTACATCTGACATTACACTCACCAAGGAGGAATATGATAGATTTATTCTGGCTACTCAACATCTGAGCTTGGGATCATCATCTTCAGCCAACTTGGCGTCCACCACTGGTAATCAGGCTACCTCTTTATTGGCTTCTGGTTCTACTTCATCATGGGTCGTTGACTCTAGAGCGACACAACATATGACTAGTATGATGAGAGTCTGTTAATCAGGCTATCTTCTTTAATGAGCTACCTCTTTATTGGCTTATGGTTCTACTTCATCTTTAGTGGCGTCCACCACTGGTAATCAGGCTACCTCTAGACTTCTTCATTCCATTGACTCACATATTCCTCACAAATCTGTAACAATAGCAGATGGTTCAGTGAGGAGAGTGTTAGCTAGCGGATCTGTTTCTCTGATTCCTGGAATTGATCTTAAATCCGTACATTATGTGCCTGCTTTTCCTTTTAATGTCCTGTCTGTTGCTAAGTTGATTGATACTGTGAATTGTACGGTAACTTTTGGACCTTCTTGTTTTGTATTTCAAGATCTCAAGAGTATGAGGACGATTGGTGGGGGGCCTAGGAAAGGTGATCTCTACCCCTTCCACGGTGACAGTCTGCCTTGCCAAGTGTCTGCTCCTGCTCCACCTGTCCTGTTGAGTGGCTCTCCCTTACTGTAGCACTATAGATATGGACATCCTTCATTAGAGAGCCTGAGAAAGTTAGAACCATAATTGTATCAAGTATCGTCTCTAGAGTGTCACTCCTGTCAACTTGGGAAACATCATAGAATGTCTTATCCCGGTCGTGTCAATAAACGTACGTCATGTCCTTTTGAGTTGGTCTATAGTGATGTTTGGGGTCATGTAAAAGACCATAGTTATAATGGTTTTCGTTATTTTATCTCTTTTGTGGATGACTTCCCGCGTATGACTTGGATTTATTTGTTGAAAAGTCGAGTCTGTGCTATCTATTGTCAAACATTTTCATTAAGAAATAAAAGTTCAATTTGATTGCAATATTAAAGTTCTTCAATCTGATAATGCCTTGGAGTATGTTCAAAATGCTATGGCTGATTTTTGTAGTTCAGTTGGGATGATACATCGTACATCCTGTCCTCACACCCCTCAGCAGAATGGGGTAGCAGAGAGGAAAAATCGTCATCTCCTTGATATTAGCAGGATAATCATGTTTCAATCTAATGTTCCTAAGCGTTTTTGGTCTGACGCCCTTCTTACTGCTTGTTTTCTTATCAACATGCAACCTTCTTCTGTGCTTCAAGGACATACTCCTTTCTCTGTCCTACGTTCCAAGTATCAACCTTTCCTTGTTCCTCTTAGAGTGTTTGGTTGTACTTATTTTGTCCACAATTTTGATCCTAAGGCTGATAAGTTATCTCCTAGGTCAATTAGGACTCTCTTTATTGGGTACTCCGACACTAGCAAAGGGTACAAGTGTTATTGTCCTAGTCTATGTCGCATGTTTGTGTCTAGAGATGTGACTTTTCATGAATCCACTCCATATTTCTCTAGTGTTTCCAGTAAGGGGGAGCAATTATGTGAGAGAGTGCCACCACCACATCAAAGTGAGAGAGTGCCACCACCACATCAAAGTGAGAGAGTGCCACCTATCATTCCTGACTATACTATAATTCAGGAAGATCAGCCAACAAATGGTCCACCAATTCAACAATATTCACATGTTTATATCAGACGAGGCAGACAAGATCCAGAGGAGGTAGCGACTCCAGCCTCTGAGCCCTTCCCATCTTCCTCTACTCAAGGGATTCCTAAAGAACCATCTGACCTTGATGTTCCTATTGCTGTTCGCAAAGGTACCCGTTCCTGTACTATTCGGCATCCTATTACAAACATGTGTTGTTTGTCCAAGTTATCTCAGCAGGCTCGCTCATTTGCTCTTGGGATTGATTCTGTGGTCATTCCAAGAAATCATCTTGATGCTATGAAGGATATTGGCTTGAAACAGGGTATGCATGTTGAAATGTCTGCTCTGTTACAAAACAACACCTGGGAACTTGTTGACTTACCTCCAGATAAAAATGTTGTGGGATGCAGATGAGTATTTATAGTAAAACATAATCCAGATGGTTCTGTGGAGAGATTGAAAGCTAGACTGGTGGCAAAGGGGCACACTCAGACATATGGGATTGATTTCTTTGAGACCTTTTCACCAGTGGCTTGTCCGAATTCTGTGTGTATTCTTATTTCTCTGGCTGCCGCATTTGACTGGCCTCTATTTCAGCTCGATGTCAAGAATGCCGTTCTTCATGGTGATCTACAAGAGGAGGTGTACATGGAGCAACCACCTGGTTTTTTTGCTCAGGGGGAGTGTCAGAAGGTGTGTAGAATGAAGAAAGCCATCTATGGATTGAAACAATCTCCTAGAGCTTGGTTTGACAAGTTCAATGATGTTGTGCTAAATATGGGTTTTTCTCGTTCTGTTACTAATCACTCTTTATTTTATTCTACTTCTGGTGGATCTATTATTATTGCTGTGTATGTTGATGATATTGTTATCACTGGTAGTGATTCCACATACATATCTCGTGTGAAAGCGGGCTTGCAGGGGCACTTTCACACAAAGGATCTGGGAAAGCTGAGATATTTTCTGGGAATTGAGGTACTTAGATCTCATGTAGGTACCAATTTGTCTAAGAGAAAATATGTTCTGGATTTACTACAGGAAATTGGTATGAGTCCAAGCCTGTGTCTACTCCTATGGACTATCATGTGAAGGAGATGACTGATGATACTGATTATCCAGATCCATGATATTACAGAAAAATTGTGGGAAAATTGATATATTTGACAGTCACACGTCCTGACATTTCTTTTGCTGTAGGAGTGGTGAGTCATCATATGAGCTCTCCAAAACAGTCTCATTGGACATCTGTCTGTCGTATTCTGAGATATCTGAAAGGTGCACCTGGTAAGGGAATCACCTATTATAGGCTGAGGACTCCTGTATCTACACTGTCTCTTACTGGTTATGCAGATGCAGATTGGGCTGGTAATCTGAATGACAGGAGGTCTACGTCTGGATATTGCACATTTCTGGGGAATCATCTTATTACCTGGAAAAGCAAAAAGCAAAATGTTGTGGCAAGATCTAGCACGGAAGCTGAGTATAGAGCAATGGCACATGCATGTTGTGAGTTGCAGTGGGTTCATTCTGTACTTTCGGAATTAAAGATTCCTATTTTGTCTCCTATAGAACTCAGATGTGACAATCAAGCAACCATCTACATTGCTAAGAATCCAGTCTTCCATGAACATACTAAACACATTGAAGTTGACTGCCACTTTATCAGAGACCAGATCAAGAATGTAACTGTTGTGACTCTACATGTCAAGTCTGAAGATCAACTTGCAGGTGTTCTTACGAAGCCATTGAGTCCAGCAGCTTTCCAGAGTTTTTGCAACAAGCTGGGTCTACACGATGTGTACACTCCAGCTTGAGGGGGATTGTTAATATATTTCATATTTATTCTATTTTGTAATTTCTATATCCTGCTGGACCTCTATGTAAATTATCCAGTTTCTCTTATTAATAAAAAGGGAGAAGGCCTATGGCCTCTCTACACGCTGCATTGCACGTTGCATTGCGACACCACATTTCAAAAATATAATGATTATAGAGTTCACTAAAATTTGATTGGGAGTCATTCATGTAGTTTCATTTAAAATAAATTGCAACCATGTAGATAGGCATATGTGTTTGTAGGTGAACTGTGGTGAATCGGTTTATTTGGTTAACCAAACAAAAAGTATTTTTAACCGGCTCATAAACCAAATCCAATTTAAAGAAAAGAACTAACCAAAATTTCCAAACTAAATTAATTAATATCAAACTAACCATTTGGTGGACTGGTAATGACCAAATTTTGCTCACCTGTATGCAAAAGTTTGAGAAGTTTTTTTTGCAATTTGTATTGAGATCAAGAGGACTAAATAGATTAGATCCCAATTTCTTGTAAGAGATGAAGAACATTCTTGCTTTGAGATAGACAAACACCTAAAGAACTGGAGAGCGCAATCCCCAGAAGATAGCAAAGCTTGCCTATATCTTTAGAATGAGGTGCTTTCCCAGGTAATCGATGGTGGCCTGAATGCCATCATAGTCACTGCCATAGTGTATAATATCATTAACACACAATCAGAATCAATGCCCCAAAGTAGTCTTTTTTATGAAGACAATGATCAGAATGAGAACGTCTAAAATTGAATTTAACAAGAATTTGACTCAATCTTTTAAACCACACTCGTAGGCGTTGTTTGAGATCATAAATTGCCAACCTGAGTCTGCAAACCTTAGGATACTCCCCCCTGAGCAACGAATCCAGGAGGTTGCTCCATATAGACCTCCTCTTGCAGCTTTCCATACAAGAAGTCATTCTACACATTCGGTTGACACAAAGGCTTATCATGATTAACCACAACAGATATAAGCACACGAATAAAGGTAAGGCATGTAACTTGAGAGAAAGTTTTAAAATAGCCGACCCCACAAGTTTGTGTATAACCCTTTGCCGCAAGGCGGTCCTTCATCCGTTCAACGGTACCACATAGTCGATACTTAGCAGTGAAGACCCAACAACAACCGATCAAAGAGCAGTGAACAATAGGATTAACCAAGTTTCAAGTATGTTGGTCAATCAAGGCATTTATTTTTGCTTCCATTGCCTATAGCCACACAAGATTTTATAGAGCTTGAGTTGTAGTTTTGAGAACAAAAACTACATAAAGTGTAGAAGTTAAGTAGGCAAGGCTCTTGTCAAGGTAAGCAGTAGAACATGAGTCCCATCTGACATATATTTAGCAGTAATACCCAGCGACATCCAACAAGATTGCTACCTAGAGGAAGATCAACAAGGACCCATGTCCTATGGGATCGAAGAACATCCATCTCCTCATCCATAGGCTTTTTCCATCCAAGAGGTAAAAGCGCTTCCCGAACAGTCTTTGGAATAGAGATAGCAAATATTGCAACAGTAAATTTAGCCATGGAAGCATTGAGATGATTTGTAGAAACATGCTTAGAAATACAATATTTTGTACCAGACCGCTCTCCCTTCCGCAAGGAAATAGGCATGTCTAACTCAGAAACCTGTATAGAGTCAATAGAATTACCATTAACTGGTGGTGGATCATCAGTCTTTGAAGAGGTCATACCAGGGGATACTTCAGGTAGAGATCTTTTGATCCGACGCTCATATACTTTCAGAATAGGAGAATAAGACTTGTCTAAGGACCGGACGGTAGAAAGTGGTACATTAGGAGGAGGCACCTGTGGATTTGGTTAAGAAAAGAATGATGTATCTTCAAAGAAGGTGACATCCACGCTAACTTACAAGTGACGTGCAACTGGATCAAAACATTTGTACCCCTTTTGAGTTTGAGAGTATCCAAGAAAACAACAATGAACAACTCATGGAGACAATTTATCAAGTCCATGTTGGTGCCTGTGAACGAAACAAAGGCAACCAAAAACTTTTGGTGGTAGGGAAAAAATAGGTTCATGTGGATAGAGGAGTTGGTAGGGAATTTTATTTTGTAGGATAGACGAAGGCATACGGTTGATGAGGTAGTTAGCTAACAAGATGGCATCTGGCCAACAAAACTTGGGAACTTTCATTTCAATTAGGAGAGTACGAGCCACATCAAGGAGGTGTCTGTTTTTCCTTTCAGCAACACTATTTTGCTGTGGACTATAGACACAAGAGGTTTGATGAACAATTCCTTTGGAGATGCAAATCTTTTGAAAACCATGTTGCACGTACTTAGAAACATTATCAGTGTAGACAAATTTAGGAGCAACAGAAAAATGAGTCTTTATTTCACTCAAGAATTTGGAGAAAACATCTAAATTTTAGAGCGATCTTTTAAAAGGTAAAGCCAAGTGGCACGAGACCAATCATCAATGAAGGTTACAAAATATCGCACATCGGTACGATTACTGATATGACATGGTCCCCAAATATTAGAATGAATTAAATAAAACACACTAGGACTCCTATTATTACAACGAGGAGGATACATAAAGCGGTGACATTTTCCAAGTTGACAAGATTGACATGTAAACTTTTCAGAAGATAAATTAGGAAATAAAGACTTCAACTTTATGGGTGAAGCCATGAAGAATGACCTAGCCTCAGGTGCCATTGATAAAGAGAAGTGGAGTTAGCCATAAGAGCAGCAGTAGGCAAGCTTGACGAGGTCTGTAGATAGCACAAACCATCTCCACCTTCATGTCCCCCACCAATCGTCTTCTTTGTCCTGAGATCCTGCATGGAAACAATGTAAGGAAAGAAGGTTACACTGCAATTTAAAGATTTGATAATTTTACTAACAAACATTAAGTTCTCTAGAAGTTGTGGCTAATAATCCTATTATTGAGATGATAAAATAAGGAGTACAAGGTTCTCTTTTATAAGACAAGAGAAGACCACAGGATTTAGAGATAACCCATGTGGGATAAAACTAAACACAAGAATAACACAGTAAAGAGAAAAATAGACTAAGTAAAAAACACAGGAAAGTCTATATACTAATACTCCCCCTCAAGCTGGAGCGTAGATGTCTATCATGCCCAGCTTGGATGTCATAGCAGTGAACCTTGTCTTTGGTAGAATCTTTGTGAAGCTGTCAGCCACCTGATCAGTCGTATGAATGTAGGGAGTAGAGACCTGGCCAGAGAGAACAGCTTCGCGGACAAAATGAAAATCCACCTCAATGTGCTTGGTCCGCTCATGGAAAGTAGGGTTATTGGCAATGAATGTAGCTGCTTTGTTGTTACAATACATTGGAATAGAAGACGAGTCAGAGATACCAAAGTCCTTTAGTAAGCTCCTAATCCAGAATAGTTCACAGGTAGTGTGCGCCATGGCACGATATTCAGCTTCAACACTTGAGCGAGCAACTACAGACTGCTTCTTGCTTCGCCAAGTGACAAGGTTGCCTCCGACAAACGTGCAGTAGCCAGAAGTAGAGCGACGGTCAACCTTGCTGCCAGCGTAATCGGAATCAGAATAGCCAAGAAGTTTGTAGTGTCCATGTTTCTTGTAAAGCAGGCCTTTTCCAGGAGAACTTTTCAGATATTTCAGAATATGACAGACAGCGTCCCAATGACATTGTCAAGGCTTATCTAGGTAACGACTAACCAATCCAACAACAGCAGTAATATCGGCCCGTGTAACAGTAAGATAGATGAGTTTACCGACCATTCTTCGATATTGATGATTGTCAGGATAGGCAGGAGAATTCTCATCATCCCAGTCGGTGTTCGGATCCAGAGGTGTGCTAGCAGGCTTAGCACCTAGAAGACCAGTTTCAGATAGTAGATCTAGAACATACTTGCGCTGTGATAAGCAGAGGCCAGAAGAAGACCGGGACACCTCTATCCTAAGAAAATACCTGAGAGACCCAAGATCTTTAGTGACGAAATGTTTTTCCAGATAGTGCTTGGTGGACTGAATATCAGCTGGATCACTTCCTGAGAGGATAATATCATCAACATAAACAATGAGAATAATAATGCCAGCAGGAGTATTCTTGACAAAGACTGAGTGATCGGACTGGGAGCGCTTGATTGAAAAATTCTGAAGAACTGGAAAAGACACGGGCTGTACGTAAGCTTTTCGTAAGAGCGTACGGAGACGAACGGAAGCCTGTAGCCGAACTAGATGGTGAGCGAAGAACTAGGGAAGAGAAACAAGAGAGAAGAGAGGATGGGGAGGGTGGTTGTGGCTGCGGGAGATGGTGGTGGTGGGTGTGGAGTGGCGGCGGGCAGCAGGGGGGCGGCGGTGGAGAAGGAGGGAGAAGGGGGGGGGCTGCGGTGGAGAAGAAGGGAGGGAAGGAGGTGGGCGGCAAGGGAGAAAGGTAGGGGAGGGGGTGACGGCGGCTGGAGGGGCTGGTGGTGGTGGCGGCGGGGGGGGGGGGCAGGGTGGGCGGCGGCTTGGGAGAAGAGAAAGGGGGTGGCGGCTGGGGTTGATGGGAAATGTTCAGGGTTAGGGAGGATCGGGAGGCTCTGATACCATCTAGAAGTTGTGGCTAATAATCCTATTATTGAGATGATAAAATAAGAAGTACAAGGTTCTCTTTTATAAGACAAGAGAAGACCACAGGATTTAGAGATAACCCATGTGGGATAAAACTAAACACTAGAATAACACAGTAAAGAGAAAAATAGACTAAGTAAAAAACACAGGAAAGTCTATATACTAATAAGTTCAAAGGAAATCTGGGCACAAACAGAACATATTTAACGAGAATGTTGTTAGCATCCCCTATTCTAGTGACCGGAGAAGTAGATCCGTCTGCTCGACGCACCGAAGGATGATATGTGGATTTTGTTAGATGAGTGAAGAGATTTTTATTACCAGTCATATGGGCTGTGGCACTAGAATCAACAATCCAATCTTTTGTCGAAGATGAAGAAGCTTGAAGGCAAGAAGGAACACCGAAGTGTTGAGCAATGTTTGCTTAAGGTGTGTTATTAACTATAGAAGTGTCCTTGATCAGCTTGTCAAGGTCAGATGAACTTAGGGTAACCATCTGAGGAGAAGCAACATTTGATGTATATGTAGATTCTTCATCAGCATCATTAGTGGAGATGGAGAATGCTTGCGGCGGCGGTGGCAGCTGATGGAGGGAGGGAGAGAGAGAGGGCGTCGACTGGTGGAGATCTGGGCTAGGTATCTTGCTCTATACCATATGCAAGTTAGCCGTCTTTCTATATTCACAAAAGAGAAAACCCTCTCCTATAAATAGGAGTAGTCTGTACAAGGAAGCGAACTGAAAACCCTAATGGGCCTCTTTATACAAAGGCCCTTGTTATAGAGTAAAGAAAAGACTTAAAATAGAAATACACGTAAACAATAAATGCAGTAATATATCTCAATAGGGTTTTTATTGATGAGAATTAACATGGGAGAGATGGTCCCACATGGCTTTGATAGTCCTTTGCCGAAGAAGTGACTGACCGATTTTAGGCTCAGAACTATGACCATCCAAGTCATGACGCCGAAATCCTCTTTAGACCACAGATCATAAGCTTGTTTGACTTTATCATCGACATTCTCAGCAGACACTGCCGAGCCATTAAAGATAAGATGGGAATAACAACCCCGAGCTTTGACATAGAGCTCGAAGGCCACAGATCAGGTGCAGAAGTTGGATCCGTCTAACTTCACCGAAGTGACACATAGCTTCGGAAGGGAGTCGGCTAATGCCATCAGAAGAATGTGTCAGAAAGCGGCAAGAAGCGGAAGCAGACAAAAGGGACCCAACTCGGGGGCAACAACAACATGCAACAAGTAGTAGCAATAGTCAGCAGGTAGTAGGTGAGGTAGAAACCCAACACATGGGCAGTAGAAAGCTTGGATCAATGAATTCAGCAAAACCCACAATGGGGCAGTATGCTGAAGTAGTAGATATAAAGCATCAGATCTCAGAAACCCACACATTGGCAGAAGAAGAGAGAAAGACCTACACCAACATGGTGAGAGAGTCACTCCACCATGAGGTGCAGGCAGGCAACGAGCGTAGTCCTGTTAGAGCTTCAAATGCATTTTTTTGTTAAAAAACTGTCTAGAGACGATAAGAAGTTAGGAAAAAGAGGGAATGATGGAGGGCAGTGGTGGCAAGAGAGGAAGAGGGGAGGGGTGGCATGCAACAGTTGTTGGGGAGGGAGGGTGGCGTTGCGGGTGAAGGGGAGGGGGCGGGTGGACGACGATAGGCTGTTGGTATGGGGTGGTGGCGGCGGCGGGCTGTTGGGTGGTGGTGTGGGGTGGCAAGGGCGGGAAGGTGGGGGTGGCGGTGGTCTGGAGAAGAGCAAGAGTGGTGTGGATGAGAGCAGGAGAAGGGGTGGCAGCTGGCGGCGGTGGAAGGAAGGGAGGGGGAAAAGGGGCAGCAACGGGTGACAGGCGGAAGAAAAGAGGAAGGCGGCGGCTAGGGTGGAGGAAGAAGATGGTGGCGGCTAGGGTTAAGGAAGGAGAGGATGACGGCTAGGGTTAGAGAGATCATTTTGCTCTAATGCCATATAGAATAGAAATTGTTTATTTAATATGTAAAACAAAATACAATGAACTCTCTTTTATAGGATAAGAGGGAAGCTAATAGACAAAGTTAGGCAATATGGGATAAAAGAATAAGGCTAAAGGTAAGACAAGTCTAAAGCCCATAACAAAAGAAATAACACAATATAACACCATAAAGTATATATACTAACAATTTTTTATCTACCGTAATCTAATAAATATTATTCTTAAATCTTGGTTATTGTGTGATTATTCAGTAATTTAGTAATCCAAAAAGCACCTGCTTAATAGACCACTTCATGCTTAAGTACCCAGGGAAGGTTGGTTGCTCGATTCACACTTTCCAAAACCTAGCCCAAACCTAATGAGCTACTATGCAAGCCGTACTAGTTTGGACAATTGCGAAATCCAAGTTGCAAAAGTGTTACTTTCTCAAACCAAAGCCCCAAACTTTATTTCAGTCTTTAAAGAGTAGAGACCTTGCCATACTGGATCTGAGCAAAAAAACCCAAGAGGTTGCTCCATTATATGGCTTCCTTCAATTCACTAAACTGAAAGCATTTTTCTCATCAAGCTACAAAAGAGGCAAATGAAAGTTTACAACAATAGAAAAAATAGGATATGCATAGAATTATGTCATGCCGTAGGAGAGAGCATCTAAAAATAGTTAACACCATTTGAAGCTACCCTTTTGCCACTAATCGTGACTTAACACGGCAATAGAGCATGATAGTTCAGGTAATGTCCAACAAGAGACGATTCTTCATTCGGCCACCCCTTCTGCTCTAGTATATATGGGCAAATATTTTTTGAATCGCCCCTTGTACTTGGAAAATGGCTGTTTAATCCCGTTAAACAAATTTAAGTGATGCCTGTTTGAAAAAGCTTAATCGGCAGGATGATTGTGTTTGAATTTCAACAAAGAACAAAGACCAAAGACCAAAGAACAAAGAACAAATAAACGGTTGGTGAAACTTGCAAGCGATTCTTAAGCAAAAAGATCCATCTCACACGAGGAAAATCATCTACTTAAGAAAAAAAAGTATGTGTAGCCAAATTGTATATTTTGCACGGCCTCCGCACATTGTAGTGAAATAATCAAAACAAGTAGTGCCACAAAATGAGGTTTTTGTAAAAAATGAGTTTGTTTGCCAAATTGGCAAGACTCACAGTCTAAATGATTGTCAGAATGGCAGGAAACTGAAGCTTCAGTTTAGGTAATGATGGATGTCCATGCCTGTAGTGTCTATCTAACGATTGGATGGATTACAAAAGAGCCATAGCACCGTGAATGCTTATGCCAATCAAGATACTACGGACCATGGGACCTTCAGTATCTCTACCAGTCATCCTCATATGGAAGTGCTACAAAATGCAGTAGTGGGCAAACAAATGTGAGCGAGCATTGGCTTTCAAAAGTGTTTGCCAAAAGAAAGGTATTTAGTGGAAATGTGTCCACAAAAAGCACTGATTTATGTGATTACTGTCTGAGAAGCTTAAGCAGTTCCAACTCTGTGAACAAACGACCTAGAACTACCTATCATAAACATGCATGATATAAGTTGTCTTGGTATGTTTATTCAACAGAACAATATTGATACAAATATGAGAACTTGCACCAGAAGCAATAAACCATTAGTCATGATCAGAAATAGGAGGTGCAGTGAGAAGAACTGATTAGCCTACAAAGGGAGGCAATAGTATATCCATGGTAGGTTGAGTGAGTGAGAGGATTCAGATCCATCTTGGATATTACGTTGATTGACTGACACAGGTGTACCATGCTTGATGCGACATTGTTCGTCTGTGTGATTGTGTAGATGGCTGTCCACATCCATGTTAACAGGAAAATACAATCGTCCACATCCATGACCAATGCCCCTTGGCATCAAGCGGCCACTCCTACAGCAACAGCCATGGCCAGATCTAGCTAGCAAAGCAGACTCAGAAGCAGACATCGGGCTAGCACAAGTTAGAAGGCATTCAATTCTCTTAACATCCAGAAATGTGTCATTTCTAAAATCTGGTCAATTAACCCAGGATAACTATTTGGTAGACTGCAGAAAATTTGCACTAGATGGAGCTCCTGGTGCTACTTCTTGAGTTCAGTGATGTCAAAATGTAAGAGGATGATGCAACTTGATACTATTGCATTTAGTTTGGAGTAGGCATAGGAATTCCAGATATGTGTGATGCGAGCAAGTTAAATTTTGGTGTGCTTTTGATAGATGCCGTAAACCTTGTTGAGGTTCTAGATCTATTGAGGAGCATACACCTGTAGAAGTTGAACCCACATCTCCTTGGTAGATTTGATATGCAAAAGAGACACTGATCCGAGGCTCCCCATTGCCGAGTATCCAGCTCATAACACTGGAACCATCTTTGGCCCTTGTCGCTTATTTGGTTTGTGCTTTAGCATCATACTCATCCGAGGGTGGCAATAGGACTAGCTCAATAAGATACACATGATTGATTTTTCTGTGACCTCAATCTCCAAAGAGTGGTGCCGTGTGGGATATTTCTTTCTGTCCAGATGAACTGTAGTCAGCATGGTGCAAGGATTGTCTATTGAGGATGCTATCTTGGTTCCATCAAAATATAGCAGCAGTAAAGTGGCAGCAGTAGGAAGATGTAGAGCAACAGCGTGGGTGTCGAAACCATCTGACGATAGCAGCAGGAAAACCTAGAGTATAAGTGGGGGTGCACAGAAGTAGCACGCCAGTAGTGGAAGGGACCTGCACACCACAATGCATAAATGGGTCCATTAAAACCACCACACCAACTGAGAAGTGCTTTCTCATGAAGAAGGAGAATAACAAGATAAGACAATCTTGGATCCTGGAATCAAGGAATGAAGTTTCGATAAAATCGTCAAATTTCGAGAAAAATTTAGATTTCGCCAGCATCTGCTATGGAATCATGCGGCTGTACTGCTATTTCAAAATTAACAAAATATTTTGCCCAAATTTTGAACTTTTTCCTGGAAACAATAAAGATTACTTATCTCCCACATGAAGGACCCCCACCTATCCCGTGCCTAAACGATGCATATAGGTGTAGAGCTCTTGCCTGTGAATTATCATGAGTTCATTCATTCATTTTGGCGTCGAAACGGGCATGGTTGCATTTGTCAAAATTTTGACATGCTTTTGAAACGGCATCGAAATCGGACACCTCATTCTTTGCCTGGAATCAGCACAATCCTATAGTGAGGGGACGAGCAGGAGAGGGGAGCATACCGAGAGGAGGGGGTGTAGTGGGCGAGGAGGGGTGGGTTGGGGCGGGAAGGGAAAAGTCATAGTTATATAATGGCATGGAGCAGAGGCAAGGATTGGAGGAGGGGGAGGGAAGGAAATCCATATGGTTGATTTTAGAGGAAGAAAAAAGAGAAAGGCATTATTCCTGATCTGTATGATGTTAGAAGTGCAAAGGCTCTTTATTGGATGATTTACATGTGACTACAGGACACATATAAATATAGCCTACACTAAAGGCTGCTGCTAGACTCACCAATGTGGAACCAAAAAGGAACACTTAATAGGTCTTTGCACTCTTAACGAACACAGTTGTTAACAACTGTTACCAAGAACATGTAGTATCGAGGCTTACCAAGTGAAAAGATCCTTTGCTAACAACTGTAACCAAGAACAGGAAGTATCAATGCTTACTAAGTGAAAAGATCCTTGGTGACTTCTGGGTCTTGGCCACTGAGAAACACTTGAATGCTACATCCAAACATGAGTAACAAGCCATATCCATGACTGTCAAACTGAGTCCCGTTGTGGAATGTGATACTTGCCTTCAACTATGATCTTCATTGTGACTAGCCCGTGATTTGATATGGATCAAAAATATTGTTGGATATAGGAAAAAGTAACTAAGAATTGGCTTCTGATGGACCTGGTAGCTCTCACCAAATCTAACTGAAACCAAAATTTGAACAAAACGCTAACAGGGTTGACTATTTTCAGCACTTTATCCTAGCTCACCAAGTCTGGATTGAGCCAGAATCCTAAATGAAATAATAAGACCATGTATGAGGGGAATAGGATCAGCCTAGCATCTGATCCAAATTATACAATAAGATGATAAATGGAATTGGTTAGTTCTTAAAAATATGTGCATGACGCCTCAAGAAACAGAACCTAATACTTTTCTGATTTAGTGATACGTCAATCCAGTTGTATTGTCCTTCCAAATGTCAAATAAAAAGCTCCTAGTTTGCTGTCTGAAACTAGAGGACTTATTTCATGTGTGGCCACCCATCTTATTTGCTCAAACAATTATGCAGGATACCTCTACAATTTTCAAACCAAGGAATTTTTCCATCTTAGCTATGGACCTGAGCCCATTGATGGCCCCGCAAAATTTGGAGGTTTGTACTACTCATTAAATGCCGTGCCTATTGAATGCTAATAAATTGCTCTCAAAAGTTTATGCAGGAGCTTTGGTCCCGTATTGCTTCAATTAATCATTAAATTCTCTTGTATGAAATGTGAATAATCTATATCCATTAACAATTTATAGTTTGTTTATTGATATCTTAACGCTATTGTTTAGGGAAATCAAGAATATGTTGTTCTATCTGTATTTTTATGATACATTCAATTGGTCTTGTGTATTGCCATTTTCTTTTATTCCCACATTGGTTTTTTATATCTTTGAATTGCTGTGTTGTCTCTGTTAGAGATAATGAACTGCATGCATAAATGTCTACATGCTAACATATTTTTTTAACATTTAATAGAGTATTTACACATGAGAGAAATGGATGACTTTTGATCCATCACTCATCGTTGTATTTCAATTATAAGCTGTTCCTCAACTCCATGGTAAAAACATTCAACCGAAATGGCAAAAATTCAGTTGGAATTTTGTTAATGGCAGGGATCTGATATAGAAACTCTTGTACCTGTGGGGAATTTTTTTGATATGCAATTGTGCTAATCTTTTTTTTGCTATAACAAGTGATGTTGATCGTTTAATTTCTTACAAGATATAATATTTTGCATAAGAATATATTTAAGTACAAATCCGATAAATCAAAATCCTTATCGACACAGTTATGTATCTTTTCACTCACATGTAGCCTAGGAGCTACTCAACCAATATCAATATATAATATTATTGCACAGTTAGGTATATTTCTGTATGTAGATCATCCGGGTATAATTTCTTGGCTTAAATCCTTTATTTGGTTGCAAAACATGTGTCGAAATCTCGTGTTGACACAAACTGATTTGTCAAAATTTCTATTTGTTGACCATTAGAAACGATGTTAAAATTGGACATTTTAAACTATTCTCAACTCTTTAACTGGCTCGTTGTTTCTCAATATTATTATTTTTATCAATCTTGGCGAATGTCAATATTCCACTGAACTTACTATGTATACGAAGGAAATATAATGTAGGTGTATAACACAGTACAAAATGAGTAAAGCACTGCTACAATAACTGTAATCATTTATTCAAATATGTAACACATTACCACCTATTACTAATGAAGTCCTTTTGATACAATACCTCTGACTTGTTGCCTAGTTGTCTGCAAGGTTGAAGGAACAAGGTATCCCATTTTGTGGCGTTGCATTATGACAAATTGCTTCCTGACTGCTGATGCTAACATGAAGAGATAAATCATAAAATTCTATGTTTGCGGTATTGTTAGACATGTATATGTTTATTAATACAATAATTCATATATACTTAACTATGTTTTAGACATAGAGCAATAGGTCACTAAGACATGACAACAAAGTATATGACTATGGGAGATGTATTATGTTAAAGGGACCTACGTATTAGGCCTATGTTATGTCATTATACTTCGGTGTTTCATTTCCATATTTGTCACTATAGGAGTTAAAGCATGTCTAGTTCCTATTTATAAAATCCTTGCAATAACATGTAAATCATAAAATTTAGAGTACAAGACCATTCTACATGGTATTTGAGCATGAATCCTAGTGACACCCTCCCCTCTCCTCTCACCCTCTCCTACTTTCCCCCTTTGTCTGTCATTGCCATCTCCCCTGCTAGCCACAATCCACCACCGCCACCCCTTTCCTCTTCTCATTCCTTGTTTATCGGCTTCCATCTTCTCTATGGCCCACAACCTTCTCATATAGTCTCATGTCCTGGAGCTATCTGTTTGGAAGTCGTATGGCTCTGTCCTAAAGACTCTAACGACCACCTCTTCTTAGAACACCTTGTTTTTTATTGTCTGATGGATATATGGGTCATGGCCGATCTTTCTCATCATTTTGGTACCCCCTCATTCTGTTGATTATTGCTAAAAAGTTGTTGACTGAACGACGTGTACCTTGATTACTATTTAGCCTTGATTACACACCACTGGTCTTCTGATCACACATTATGTGATTACTATTTAGCCATCATCATCACCTCGTCTTTCGCATGTCGTGTGCCCCGACCACATGTTGTGGTCCATGACACAACGTGTGATGCTCTTACATGGAAACCTCATATTGCTTCTTCCCTACTTAGACATGGTATGTTCCTCTTCTACATGTGTTGTTCTTGTATACCCATTGTGACCTACCATATGTCGTGTTACCTTCCTTACACGCTAAGTGTTATGTGTTCTCCTTATGTTTCACCTTCTCACCACCATGACATCTTCTATGGAGCCCTCTCACCATCAAGTGGCCACTCGATGCTACCCTTGTTCTCAATGATGACGCCAAAGCTAAGATTGAGTTTGTGACTTGGCAGAAAAATGACTTCATTGTCATGATCTTAATCATCAATAATGTCATACTAACCATCAACACCTCCTTTGAATTACATCTGCCAAAGCAATGTGGGATCAACTTGCCCGTGTTTATGCCCACATAATCAAAATCTAAAGAGACTATGTGAAATATTTTAATTTGACTAAACTCAAGCTTGCACCTGGCACCAACATTGAATCAACATTCTTACTTTAAAGCCCTCAATGACGACCTTGAGATGCTCCACCCCTCTTACCTCTAATTTATAGAACTCCAAAAGTAGCACAGAGAACTTAAGCTTGTGCAATTTTTGTATCCAGCCTTCATGATGTAGTTTCCAGCTTAACTGATCATATTCTCACGAGAGATCCCCTTCCTTACATTGATCAAATTTGAATGGCCTTTCATGTATCTCATCCAAGGAGCATACTCTTATCCCCCCTCAGACTCTGATGCGCTTCTTCCTAGACCAGGTCACTGTTATGGCTGCTCTTCAGGGCGAGTTGGACGTGTATGGGGGCAATCTTCTCTTTCCCATCACTGCAACTTTTGTGGTCATAGCGATTACATTGAGGTGTGTTTCTGGTCTAAACATTATGCTTCAAAAGAAGGGCACTACGGAACACGGCTCTAGCTCTTTCGCTCCCTCACTTGACCCTTCGATCTCCTTTTTGAACTATAGGATTATTGTACCCCTCGATAGGGAGAAACTCTTCCCTCCTTACAACAACACCTAATTCGGTAATGATCATTGCATTTTTGACTATAATGCTTCTTTGCATATATGTGATAATGCCTCTATGCTTGATTGCTTGACAAAATCTTCAAGTCTCCCTCCCGTATTGGTTGCTAATGGCTCTTGATCCACTGTTGAAGGCATTGGGACCACTCACACCTCTTCTCTGTCTCTACATATTAATCTCTTTGTACCCAAGTTCCTCTTAACTTGTTATCTTTTAGAAAATCGGTACGACAAAATGATTTTTCCTCACCTTCTTCTCTGGCTATTGTATTATGCAAAATCTACATACAAGGATGATGATCGGTGGGATTATGAAGGTCCATATGGTCTCTACTCCCTCAATCATCACAGGAAGATACTTGTACATGCAAGTTCATCCTCCTTGGATTCAAATTCTCAATGACATTTTCAGCTTGGCCACCCCTCTTTGGCTAATTTAATTATATTATTCTTGCATTTTTTGGTTTCTTTCTTGAATGTGTATCTTGCCAACTTGGCAAAGTGACTCGTGTTTCTTTTCCTAAACATTTTTCATTATCAACTAGTACAATTTTTTATTAAATACATTCTGATATGTAGGGACCTTGCAAGATTTCAAGTATATCTATCTACAGATACTTCATTTCTATTAATGATGAATTTTAACGAGTTGCATGGATCTTTTTACTCAGATCAATCACATGTTTTACCTACCATTAGAGCCTTCTTTGTTGAGATCTGAACTGAATTTTCCTCAAGCTTAACAATTTTTCTAATCGATAAAGCCCTGGAATGTGTCCAAATAAATTTAACAAATATCTATAAGGACCAAGGAATAAGGAATGGGGTTTACACGAAATCATCGAAATTTTGAGATTTTTTTTTGATTTTGCTAGCATCTGCTACGGACATGATACTAAACATCCTCGACATCTGGCGATATATCCTCGATGTTACATATGTCTACGTCTGTCGACGTCAAAACTTAGTAAACTTCCTCGACATCGATGTTGCTTGCTTGTTGATATGTGTCAACGAATTCAACCTACTTGGTGATGAAATTGACTTAGCTAGCTCAAAGCCTCCCATCTTTTCGATGATCTTTGTAGTTATTATTGTTGCACACATAGTGAAGGCATAAAGAACTTGTAGGAAACCATTGTTCACATTGAGATGACTATTTCTTTGGTTTCTAACTTGAGAGTAATGTTAAGTTTATTCCTCTATTAGATTTCCACAAATTTTGCAAAATTTGGTGTAGACCTAATAAAATTTCACCTCTGTTACTTTTTCCCCTCTTGACAAATTGATGTATTTGAAAATAAGCTCATGTTTTTTAATTCTAGAATGTGATCCAATTGGGATTTTGTATATACAGAATACATATATAGACCAAATCTAAGTTCTAAACATTTAGTGTAGAAGATTATAAACGGAGTATGTGTTTACTAAAAATTTGATGTTTTATGCCAAATTCCCTCTCAATCTCATTATTTTTAGCTTATTTTGCATCAAAGTGTTGGTCCAAGACTTCCTCAAAGTTTCCTTACATGTTCCAAAAACTTCCACTTTCTTGCCTGTTGAAGTTGACACTAAGACGTCTTTTACATTTGCACGTGATTGTGTTATCCTTTATATGTAAACATGTATGGATGACTATATACAGACATATATTTAGTTTTTAAGATAGATTTAATGAAATCTATCAAATTTCATCATGAAACTATTTGAGCTTAATTTTTGTCAAATACGTGTTGAAGTTTGGTTGTAAAAATCCTCGAAGTTTCCTCGATGTTTCCACAAACTTCCACATCCACACCTGTCGAAGTCAACTCGAAGTCGAAGTCCTGTTCCATGGCTATGGAATCATGCAGCTATACTGCTGTGTCAAAATTAGCAAAATCTTTTCGAAATTTTCCCAGGATACAGTAAAGTTTATTTATCTCCCACATGAAGGATCCCCACCTATATCCATATGTAATTTTATTGCATAAAACAATGCATATAGGTGTATAGCTCATGCCTATGAATTTTCATGACTTCATTCATTCATTTTGGCGTCGAAACGGGCACTGTTGCATTTATCAAAATTTCAATAAATTTCAGTTTCCATGCTGTCAAAACGTCATCGAAATTGGATACCTTATTCTATGCCAAGGAACCATCCATGAAATCTCAAGTTCCTACGCACTTCAGCAAAATGGGGTTGCAAAACACTAAAATTGCCACTTCTATGCCAAAGCCATGATATTCCACTCCCATTTCTCAAACATTACTGACTCAAAGCTCTACTCACTACCTACTTCCTCGTCAACTACTTGGCCCTCCTCAATAATCTATAACATAAATCCGTTCTCCATTCTATACCCTAAATCTGACCCCGTCCCTTTACAACCAAGAATTTTTGGTTGTACCCGCTTCAGCAATATTTAATTCCAAACCATGATATATTTTCTCCTCGTGCCACAAAATGCATTTTTTTTGGCTATTCTCGTAAGAAGAAGGCTTTCCTTAGTCTTGATCTAGTTGGACGCAACGCAAGTGAGTTATTATTAGGTGTGATGTAGTCACCCTATATGTGGACGCTTGGACCAATTTCCCAAACAATGTTCCTTGCTATGTTTTCTTGACTGTTGTGTTCAACATATTTTAATTTGTCTACATAATTTAGCCTTACGAGGACTATCAGTATTCTACCCATGTCCCCTAAAGATCCTCTAGAAGTGCGTCCACAATTATCCTGGCCAAGACTTTGGATAAAAATGAGGAATGCAATGCCATTAAATCAACTGAAATACCAGGATGAGCCAATAGCCATTAAAGACACTAGTAACCATCAAATAGCTTAGGCAAAGAGATACTTGCAAAAATATGAAAAAGTTGGAGACCTCAACAAAAGGAAGACGAGATGGACCAAGGACTATATATTGATTATAGCTCCTTATTTGTCCCTGAAGAATAACTTAATCACTGCTCAAAGCAGTGAAAGGCTTTCAGTGTATCCCATAGGACTGATTAAATATGAGAGGCGGCACTCTTTCTCATTACTTGAAGGAAGTACCAGACACAAAAACTTCTTGTAGATTTGAGATGCTTTGTTGGGGTTTGAAGATATATGTTGAATTTTATCCATGCGGTTCTAATTATAGTAAGATACACCGTTCAAGCTTCAAGATTTGACTTTATATATCATAGAATTCGAAGAACGAGAAAGATGAGCTCGATTGTTACATGTCTATTCAACTTTATTCAGGATCTAGGACATCACGATTGAGTAACAACAAATCCCCTTATCTTTTTTTTTTTTAATGACGAGGAACTACTAACTATGACTACATTGGAACCATACCAATAGAGTAAACCCCAGAAGAGAAATCCACCTTATCCGTCATTACATAACTTAAGGATAAGTTTCATTAGTATGGTGAGACTCCCAAGAATTAGGAAGAACATGCTCCATAGTCATACCACAACTTTTTTCGCCTTGTTTAATTGAGGATTTGAATCTTTGAAATTCTTCAAAAGAGCCTGAAGCCATGATTAACACTAGTAAATATGTATATGCAGGTAGGGAACAAATTAGCACTCGACAATGTGCACAATACAAAACTCCAAAAAGACATCCAGGACGCTGACCCCTTTGTGTGAAGTGTTCTACAATCTATGTCTGACAAATAAACTATGGAGACATTCCACAATATATCTAGGGTATCCAACCTCTATTAAGTAGCATCTAGGTATAGAAGAAATTATACATGATAAACTTTGTAATCTGATTAATACTCTAGAATGCATAAAACGTCAGGTATTTGCCCAAACATCAATGACCAAATGATATGAAGATGGATTAGTACAAGCTTTTATCCACTCACCCTTAACAAAATGGTTGTAACATGAAAGGCTAGAGGTCAACTAGTGAAAAGAAATTCAAAAAACAGCGATCCTACAAATTTTTTTGTTGCGTTGTAGTATTTGACATAATAAGCTAGTACTAGTGGTGAATTACACACTAGCAAAAGTGAATGGAATACTACAAGTTCACTTGGTTTCCTTGTTTTCGTGAACGTCATATCACATATTATGGATTTGTAGAATCGTCTAGTTTTTTTTGCAAAATTTTTATACTAGATTATAAGCTTCAAACTAAGGTTGTCAGGACCGAACCAACGAGAAAACCAGTGAAGCTTCCAGTTCTTTGTTCACTGGATGGACCGGTTCAACCATTGACATCAACATGACGTCATAAATTATTTTAAAAACTAATAAAATATGAAAAATCAAGGTGAATATCAGAAAATATCATATACATGATAATAATTCAATTGAAATCTACATTTCTTTGCGAAATTGTAGTGAAAGAGCAGAGATAGATGAGAACATGGAAGGAGCAAGTGGTAATAAACATAAAATTGGGTCCTGGGGCCAAGGTATACACATGGCCAAGAACCGGCCAGTTGGAGAAAACCAGGATTGGTTCAACCTGACTGTTGATTGGTTTGGCTGGATTGAGGTCATTTTTGGGTTTTTGCAAGAATCGACCAAGCCATTAGTTCCTGGTTTAACTGACTGGTTTGGTTTAGTTCTGACAACCATGCTTCAAATTCTATCATGAATGATACATAAGGTTGTTTAGACGGCCAGAGGCCTAGGCGTTCTTATGCCTTTTTTTAATATATTTTGCACGCACGCGAGCAATATATGAATCAATAGGAATTACTAAGAGGAAGAAAAGGAAAAAAGAGCATTTGTCTACTTGGAAGAATAACAAATTTCAAAAAGTTATCAACAAGGAGGTTGGGGAAGACGATGAACAAAGAAAGAATGAAAAAAGAAAAGAAAATGTAGAGCATCATGCAGCAGCAACCTTTTGTATGGTGAAGCCATGGAGAGAAAAATAAAGGAGAAGAAGATTGGTAGAGGAAGAACAAATAAGAAAATGAAAATAGAAAGGAGGTTGATATAATGAGAAACGATATAGTGACTATATGTACAGATATGAATAGATGAATTTAATATGGGAACGCCAGAGAAAGAAAACTGAAAATGTAACCAAGAAATTAGCATTATATTGATGTGAGTACATTCATAGAAGAGATTTATAATCAGATTATAGAAATAGGAGGATGAAGATGAACAAATCATGTAGTATATAGTAATCGATAAGTGGAGCAGCAGTAAATGAATAATATCATAATGGTGCAGCAACAACACTCTATAGCATAGCAGCAATTTGCTGCTTGGTAATGCAAAAATAAGAAACAAAAATAAAGAGGAATGCAGTAACATTGCAGTAATATGCTTCTTGATGGAGCTGTAAAGGAAAAGAAAAAACATGAGGAAAGATTAAGGAAGAATTAATATCAAAAGAAATGAAAAAGAAGATAAGAAGAAAAAAATAGCCCAGATTTTAGGCCTAGTAGGCGCAGCCTAGGCGACTGCCCAGCCCGCTCAGGTCACCCAACAATCTAGTTAGGATGGGAGCCCAGGTTTTGCAGGCCAGGTGGCCACCTAGGGCTAAAGAAATCATCTTTGTGGTATAACATTCGGAAGGAGAGAAATGATAGAGCTTTCTTAGGGAAGTACCAGTGATATCATTTAGGAAACAAAACAAGAGGGTAGAATATGGGTTGGCAAATAACAAAATTTGGATGGGTTATGCTATTAAGGAAACAATTTACATAGATCCATCAAAAGCATATGAGCTTGAAAAATAGGTAGGCAGTGTTGATATACATTTGTTTTACTATTATTTATATTTTATGTCCTAGTATATAAACTTATACCCTTGCTTTGCATCAGGATTACTTTCTTTCCAAGTTCATATTAATAACATATTGTATCAGTAGAATTATCATACAGTCATTTTCTATAAGGGGTAATAGAGAAAGAGCACTAGAGGGATTATTCTTTGTCCACTCTGTCTCCCTTTCTCCCATCTCTCTTCACAAATAGATAACGGAAGGTTTCGATTTCCTACAGATGTGCCCTCCTACCTCAGGTGGTGCTGTTTGTCTACCTTTTCCTAGGGGGACCACTGCAATTGTCTATAGTCTCTAGGAGACAAACTGCCATAGCCTCTAGTCCCTGTGGGGTTTGTGGCCACTACCTCTACCTTCTATGGGTCCCGCCTATGTTGCCTGCCTCTAGTTTCCATAGATCCTTCCTCTATCGCCTCTAGCAATGATGGGGTTCTACCACTGCCGACCAAGTCACTAGGCTATATATAGGCACCTCCTGGAGATCTTGGCATTTACGCTACCTATTTTCTAGCCTACCATATGTAAGAATGTTGCCGCTCCTTATGACAAGGGAGTTTGTCAGCCCTGGTGTCCTACTTGTTAAGGAGCACACCTAGCCGGAAAGCCCCCCCCCCCCCCCAACAACACAACACACACACACACACAAGGGGGGTGCGCCTTGGATCATTTTTTCTTGGGGCATGTATATAGGCTTTATGTTCTTTTGTATTATCCTAAAATTTAAATTAAACACTGTTTCTATATTATGCCACAAGTATAATTTATATGGGTTTATTACTTACAATACACATTTTCACATGTCTTATTGCATCTGCACATGTTGGGTGTATGCTATTAAAGAATAATAATTACATTTACTTGGAGCCATGTCAATTAACTCTCGATGTATTGTTTGATTTTTTTATCTCTTACATTATTTATAATTATTGTCTTCTTGTTTTTTGACATTATTGCTTATTAGGAAGTATTACAAATGTAAGTTGCTTATGTTTTAATACCATACACTGTACGTTTGTAAGGATATTGACCATAAATGTGTATAAACATGCAAATATAACCATATACTATATGTATATGAGGGTGAGGGGATAATGTCTATGATGATCATAAACATATGCATATATGGGGGTAAATGAATCTATTATATATTTATTTAAGTCGCTTAGGCATCAAGGTGCCCAGGTTTAGCGCCTTGCCACCTTAACAAGTCTACCTGGTGCAACTCTAAGGGAGACTGCCTTCCCTACCTCCCACTCCTATGCCTCTGCTTAGGGTTCTATCCTTACCTCCTGCTCCTATGCCTCTGCTTAGGGTTCTATCCTCTCTTTATGGCTCCTAGTGCAGATGTAGCAAGCCCATACCCACTTTTACTTCCATAGTTCTAGAAACTCACTGATGGTGTGATGGCAGTCCTGCTAGCCTATGTTACTATTGTTGGGGACATTTGCTTGATGTGCTCTTTCTATTTGGGTCCTCTAGCCTTATCATTGTGCTGATTGAGGTATTTCTCGCCCATTCTATTTGAATACGGCTATTAGCACCCATTGATGTGCTAACATTCTATTTGATTATCTAATTGCCTTCCTATTGCTGTATCTACCTCTATATGAGTATGATGTGTGACGTGTCGTACCATGTCCAAGGAATGAGGTTTCGGCGAAATCATCGAAATTTCGCCCCAAAATACCGATTTCAATGGGATCTGGTACCGAAACGTGCGACTGTGTCGATTTCGATGATTTCGATGAGTTTCGCCAAATTTCGATGATTTCGATGAATTTCGCCAAATTTCGATGAATTTCGCCAAATTTTGATGAAAATTTCGATAATTGCAATCCTTGTTGTTATTGTTGCTTTTTGAAGAGGAGCAAAGGGGGGATTGGAGCTATTTCACCATTTAGTACTTATACATAGTATATACTTATAGTATATCATAATTGCATTGCATTTCCCTAATATTTGCTATTCAAATTATTAATTACTTATGCAATGCATGCTTTATTAGTTTCTACAATGTGGACAACATGTATCCTGGTGGTGGTTTATTAGACACCAACAAATAATGATTTAGCTTCGAAACATTGCACTAGTGTTCTTGGAACCAATGAAATGATTGACTATTGAGTCCATATCAACAACAAACTATCAACCCAAGTAAAATGTGTGGGGATGCCCTACATATCCAATATCTTATATTATAACACAAATAAATCATGCATGTATATAGCTCATTCTTGCAAAATTGCATAACTTAATTCCTACATTTTCTCATCGAAACCCTTCATCGAAATCCTCAAGAAACATGACAATTCCCTTACCTCCACATCAAGGACCACCCTCCCAACCTACCCCCACATAAAATTTTATTGCATAAAACGATGCATTTAGGTGTCGAGATCACGCCTGTAAAATTTTATAAATTAATTCGTTCATTTTGGCGTCGAAACGGGCACGGTTGCATCTATCGAAATTTTTGTCGAAATTTCAAAAAATTTCGGTTTCCATGTTGTCGAAACGGCATCGAAATCGGATGCCTTATTCCTTGACCATGTCATCCTCATCTGCTCTTTTTGTAACTGATGTTTACTCAGGGTCTCACATCAACCAAATGTAATGAAAATTATTGTGTAGTCATGATCCTTGTAGATCTACGTTCACTGCTCCGGATGTCTTAGGCTGATAATATTTCCATCTTTACGATGAATCTAAAAATAGCAAAATATGTGCTTGGGAACAATGCTTTGAGAAATTTTCCCTAGTTATGTCATGGATGGTGAATATGTTTGGAATATTGGATGCAACATGATCTTCTTTAGTGCAATAAAGCTTGGGATTACTTGGTGGGAGGTGTAGTCTAGAAAAGGCAACCCATCCCAAATAACAAGTGTTTACACACCTTAAAGATAGATGATAAGTCAATGCTTGTCACCACTATGCTATGTTTAAGGGAATGAAGTGAACTAAATATATTTCATCCCAATGTCTATGGATTTTCCAGTTCATCATATGAAACTTAAAGCGGTTCATTTGGCTTCAGTTTCTTGTTTCCTATGATATAATCCGACAACATATTTTTACATCATAACCTCTACCTTCTATGATGAGGTGTATGCTAGCCTGTCTCACAAAACTACTACTTTTGCATTGTAATATGGCATTCTCAGAGTCATTGTGCAATTGAGTAGTCAATTAAAATAACTGTTGCCTAGTCCTGCGTTTCTGTCACTAAGTTTGTTACTATTGAGAGGAGTCATTTATTATTGGATAATTTGAAAAGATATAATACCTCTCTTTATATAGTAGTAGAGAGAGAGGTTATATGGATAAGCAATATGGGATTAAACTAAGGATAAAGGACAAAGCAAAATGATCATAATTAACACCCCCCCTCGAGCAGGAGCATAGATGTCTAACATGCCAGATTGTCCACTGTAGTAATAAATCTTGTCTTTGCAAGTGTCTTTGTGAAAATATTAGCAAGTTGGTCTTCATTACCGATGTACGGAGTATATATTGTCTCGACATAATTGCCTTTCTCATAAAATGGCATCTGCATCGATATGTTAGTGCACTCATGAAAGGTAGGATTGCCTACAATGAAGATAGACGCCTTACTGTCATAGAACATATGAATAGGTTCAGTATCAAAGATATCAATTCTCTCAGAAAGCTATGGACCCACATCAGTGTGAGCCATAGCTCTATACTCAGTTTCTGCATCAGATCATGCAACAACAGTCTATATTAGTATATGTGTTGTACCGTGTTATTCTTTGTTATGTGCTTTTCTTTCATTTTATCGCAAATTGCCTAGTTGAGTTTCTCACTCTCTTATTCTATAAAAGAGAGAGCATTGTAACCTTTTTCTACAAATCAAATAAAGGTTTTTCTCTCTGTATGGTATTAGAGAAATATGATCCCCCTTAACCTCCCCCCCACAACCCTAATGTTTCCCACCAATCTCCCACCCTAGCCGCCAACCCCTCCACCCCCTAACCCGCCACCCAGTCCCCTCCCTCTCCCTCCGCCGCCGACACCCTCCCTCTCCTTTCTCATCTTTTCCCGCCTCCTCCTCCCTCCCCTTTCTCTCCTTCCGTCGCTCCTCTCTTCCCTTTTCCCCTCCTAATGTCCATCACTCGTCGCCGCCCCTCCCTCCTCCCATTGCTACCACCGCCAACCCCCACCCCCTTCTCCACACTGCCGCCATAGCCCACCCTCTCCTCTCTCCTCCCAACCACCTCCACCCTCCCTCATCCCCTACCACCGACCACTATTGCCTCTCTCATCGAGCTTTCAAATCCCCCTCTTCATCTTTGTTCCCCTTCACCTTCAGAAACTTTCCAAAAAATGCAAGTTGTCGTTCTAATAGGTCTCCGTTTGTTGCCTGTCTGCGCCTCATGGTCGAGTAACTCTCTTCCTATGGTAGCATATGTTTTTCTCTGCTTTCTTCTGCCCCTCTGCGGGTTTCTCAGATCTGCTGTTGCTACCTACTGCCCCCCCATTATGGGTTTTTCCAGATATATTGACCCATATTCTACTGCCCATGTGTTGGGTTATTGTTCCTACTGCTGCCTGCTGCCCTCTATTACTGCCTACTGCTGCCTACTACTCTGATGCCCATGAGTTGGGCCCTTTTTTGCTCTGCTACTTCTCTTGCCAATGCATTTGTTATCCGCCAGATGGCTCTTGCTGAGTCACTTCGGACGCTATGCGTCACTACTGTCAAGTTGGATGGCTCCAATTTCAAACTGGGTTTGCGGCCTTTAAGCTCTATGTCGAAGCTCATGGTCGTTATTCACATCTTATTTTAGATCCTCTGACTGTACCTGCTGAGAATGCCGATGAGAAAACTAAACAAGCCTACAATCTATGATCTAAGGAGGATTCTGGCGTCATGCCCTGGATGGTCAATAGTGCTGAACCTAAAATCAACCATTCTCTTCTTCGCATGCAAACTACCAAAGCCATTTAGGACCGGCTCTCACATGTTACTTTCATTAAAATCCAAAGAAAGTGTTTGAAATTTTCAAACACCTGGCTAAGAAAGAGTATTCTTCTATCGACTCTATGGAGGATGACTATAATCAATGTTGCGCTCTCTGGGATGAGTTCAAGCTCTATCACCTTCTCTCTGTTGATATCACTGAAATACAATGACAACACAATGAACTTCAATTAGTGTTATTTCTTGCAGGCTTACCCCACTCCTCTGGAGTGGTAGATCATATTTTGTCCAGTGACCCATTGCCTACCCTGCGTGATGTCCTAAAACGGGTCTAGTGGCTTCCATCTATCTCTCCTCTATCAACCGACCACTCCGATGTTGCTGCTCTAGCTGTCCGCTTAGGTGACTCCTCTCGTGGCCGAACTCGTAGTCGTGGTCGTGGTCGTGGTCGCTCCGATGTATGCACTCTTGGCAATCTCTTATTACACTGCCATTTATGTTCCTAAATTTCTTATTTCGCTCTTCCCTTTATGTTACTCTCTTCTTACTTCTCTTGGTAACTAGATTTCCTCAAACGAAGGTGCAATATCCGGAGGTAGATTTCCTGTAAGCCCTGTTTCTTGCATAATCAGGATCAGAGTATCCAATGATTTTACAATGTCTATGTCTTTTATATAGAAGTCCTTTCTCATGATATATATTAATATATGTTAGAATATGACATACAATTTTCCAATGAAATTGTCGAGGTTTGTCCAAATACTTATTGACAAGTCTGACAACAGAAGTAATATTAGCTCTAATCGTAGTCAAGTAAATCAATTTTCCAACCAATCTATTATATTGCTTGTTATCATGTTTATAGGGGAAGATTTGCCATCCCAATTTGTGTTGGGATCAAGAGGGATACTAACTAGCTTAGCTCCTAGCATGCCATTTTTTGTAAGAGATCAAGAACATGCTTGTATTGAGATAGACAAATCCCACAAGAAGAGCTGGAGACCTCAATCCCTAGAAAATAGAGAAGCTTGCCTAGATCTTTGGTAATGAAGTGCTTCCCCAGATAATCCTTGGTGGCCTGAATCCCATCATAGTCACTTTTAAAGTGTATAATATCATTTACATACACAATCAAGACGACAAACCTTGAATATAACTAAGATTGCTTGGGGTTGGATAATCTATCAAATGTTGGTTAAGTGTGGAGGAGATGGGTTGTTTTCGAAGAGAGAATCGTTGGTTTCTCAATTTCTCTTTGATCTTGTGCGTGACAACCCCTCCCCCCATTTACTCCGACCCTCCTTTAGTCTTTTTTATGAACACACCGATCAAAATGAGAGCTTCTAAAGTTGAATTGAACAAGAATTTGACTCGGTTTATCAAACCACGTTCCCGGATTTTGTTTCAAACCATAAATTGCCTTCCTAAGTCTGCACACTTTAGGATACTCCTCTTGAGAAACAAATCTAGGAGGTTGCTCCATATAGAATTCCTCATTTAGATCTCCATACAAGAAGGCATTTTTCACATCTAGTTGAAACAAGGGCCAATCTTGATTAACAACAATAGAGATAAGAAAATAGACAGTGTATAAGCATGCAATAAGAGAGAAGATATCAAAGTAATCGACCCCATAGGTTTGTGTATATCTTTTGGCAACAAGGCGGGCCTTCAATCGTTCAGCAATACTAGCTTGTTGATATTAAACTGTAAAAACCCAACAACAATTGATGCTAGAGCAATGAGAAGGAGGATCAACAAATTCCCATAAATGATGATAAGCTAAGACATTCATCTCAACTTCATTACCTGTCAAGGTTTTCAGACCCAACCCGGAGGTCGACTAACAAACCTTATGGGTCACGGGTCTCTGGTTCAACCACCGGGTCGACCCGATGACTTTAGCATGGCACCATATACATAATATTTTTTTGATTTACTTGGGAACCACCCCCGAGGAGGAGCCTCTTTGGTGACCCCACCCCGGCTATGTAAACCCAAGGGACATGAGTAGTGAGTGGTCCGGTCACCCCCTTCCACGCCCAATTAAATTCAGTTACTTTTCGCACAGCGCCTCTGGCGTGACTCGAACCCGTGTCCTTCATTGGGACTTACCAAGCCGCAACCAGCCGAGCTACTCTGGCCGGACCCATATACATAATATTACTATATACATGCATGTATAAGCATGTATGTTACAATAATATATATGCCCATGTTTAGTTATATAAGTGGATGTATATGAACATAATCTACCGTATGCATAGTTTTGAAACCCGACCTGATCCGGCGGGTTGAATCGGTTGGACCTCCACCCGACAAGTTTTGCGGGTCGGGTGGGGGTAAAACCCATTTTTGGCCAATACATGGAGTTTACCTGGTGACCCAACCGGTTCGACTGCCGACCCAGTGACTCGGCCCTCGGGTCAAAGACCCAAGCGGGTTTTGTTGGTTTTATTTTCCTTCCCTAAATGACCATTTGACTAATTTTAAAATCCTTTCATGCAATCCCAACTATTCCATACATTATAATATTCACTTATTTGTATTTGCCACTTGTCGTAAGCATTGTAAGACCATTTGTTTGCTTCTTTATGACTAGATACTTGGTTTTGTATGTTTGATGTTTCATAATTCATCATCTCATGGTTTGGTACAGTAGATTATGTACATATATACACACACTTATATAGTAATATATGTATGGACATACATTTTATTGTAACATACATGCATATACATGCATGTATATAATAACATTATGTATATGGTGTCATGCTGACGCCATCGGGTCAACCCGGCAGTTGAACCAGAGACCCGTGACCCAGGAGCTTTGCCGGGTCGACCTCCTGGTTGGGTTTGAAAACCTTGACCGTATGAAGCCATGAGATGAAGACTTATGTAACATCAATATAAAAAACCAAGTATCAATTCATAAAGAAGCAAACAAATGGTCTTGTAATACTTAAAACAAGTGATAAAATCCTTAATAAGTGAATATACCAATGTATGGAATAGTTGGGGCTGCGTGAATGGACATTAAAATTAGTCAAATGGCCAGTTAGTGAAGGAAAACTAAAACCAACAAAAGCTGGTTGGATCTTTGACCCGAGGACTGGGTCACTGGGTCTGCGGTTGAACCGGTTGGGTCACTGGTCAACTCTGGGTCTTGGCCAAAAATGGTTTTCAGCCCCACCCGACCCGCAAAACTTGTCGGGTGGAGGTTCAACCGATCGGGTTAGGTCAGTTCCACAACTATGTCTGTCGCCACACATGATGTTCCAGGGCTTGGACTGTAGTTTTTGGAACAAAGACAACAAACAGTGCATACGTAAAATAGGCAAGGCCAGAGCCATGGTGAGCGGTGGAATAAAAGTTACTAATGGAATGTAGGGTACATGGACGAACTCTTGTCTGTAATCTAATAGGAAGATCCAAGTCAGAGGTGCCAGAATTTACTTTTTTGATCTATCGACGAAGAGATGATTGAATGTTGGAGGGGCCATGAAGAGAGTCATAGCTTTATTTTGGCATTGATAGACCACGAGGGTTTTATCTGTCAAAAGTATTGGTGAATTGGTTTAGTTATCTGTCTTAAAATGAATTGATAATGGACTATCAGCTATAAGATTTGGGGTCAAGAAGGAATTGACTTTAGAAAAGTACGGGGAATTCTTAAAGAATACCACATCAACACTAACAAATCATTGTTTCGTGGTAGATCATAGCACTTGTATCAATTCTGAGTTTTGGAGTATCCCAAGAAAACACAATTAGTGGAACGTGGGTCCAACTTAGTCATGTTGGGATGAAGATTAAGAAAAAGTAGGCAATGCCAAATATTAATGGTAGGACAGGAAAAATAGTCGTTTCTTGATGCAAGATATGATAGTGCACCCAGTTTTAGAGTAACAAAGAGGGCATCTAATCAATTAGAAACCGGGCGGTACAAACAACGTCCGCCCAGAGATCCCTAGGGACATAATAATGAAGCATAATCATCCTAGCTAAGTCTACTAGATGGTGATTTTTCCTTTCACCAACATCATTCTATGGAGGTGTGTATGAATAGGAAGTTTGGTGGAGGGTTCCCATACTTATACAAAAATCACGAACCTAATTTTGCATAAACTCAGGCGCATTATTATTACAAAAAATATTGAGCCTCAAGAACTATGCTTTAATTTTAGCAAAGAAGTTTATAATGGCTTCCAAAATATGTACACGACCTTTCAAATAAACCACCAAGTAGCTCTATAATCGTCATCAATGAATGTAATAAAATAGCAAAAGTAAGTTAAACTCATCGTAAAACAAGGTTCCAGATATCAGCATGCATTACATCAAAATTTGAAGAACCAATGCTCATTATACTAGGAAAACAATTGTCTGTTTGCCAAGATGGCACGTTGAAAAATAAATCCAGAAATAAAAGGGAGGAAATGTTTTAACTTAGTATCAAACATATGCCCAAGACACAATGCCACTGTAATCCATACACTATAGAAGATAGCACAACAGTATTAGCAGCACACGGTATATCCAAGTAATATTGCCCATCTAGTCCCTCATGGCCGAATCAATCCTCATCTTCCTCCAGAGATCCTGAAAAATACAACCATTAGGGCCAAAGGTATTCAAGCACTTAAGATGTTTCACCATTTTGCTAAAAAAAGAAAATTCGCAGGGAATATGGGAATACAAAGAGCCGATTGCAGTAGTAGCTTAGTGGATGTCATAATGTTCCCAATGCCATGTACGGGAGAACGAGGACCATCAACAACCAAAACTGTATGATAATAGTTTTAGTAAGACCAGAGAATAAAGATGGATTCCCAAAAAAGTGCAACGGGGCACCAGAACCTATCAACCATATGTGTTACCATATGCAACATGAGAAACAAGGAAGGCAGAACCTCCATCTGACGAGCTACAACAGTTTGGTCAACGTTCTTGGAGCATCTTCTCAAACTCGGTCTAAAGCCAGCCAACCAAAGTAGAGGAGCTAAAATGGTGGGGAAACCATATTAGAGTCAACGCCCCCAATAGAAAATTGATTAGCCCATGTAAGTTCTCATGTTTGGCCCAACACCGCTCCTCTGTATGATTGTTATGCCCAACCTACCTACAGAAATTGCAATGTCTCTGTTCTGGAGCAGTCTATCTGCGTCCATGTCTAGCACCGGTGGAAGAGCGAAACGACCATGTCCACGTCCACGATCTCCCGAGCAAGTAGCAAGAGCAGGATCGTCAGAAGACACTAAAGAAGGTGAAACGGCGGGCGGAATATGTTGCGCACATTTGAGGACATCACAAAGAGTCAGAAGAGGATTGCTAGAGAGAATATGATCAATGATCTAGAGAATGTTGGTGATAAACCGACTAGGAATTGAACACGTTGTAACTCATTGCGTAAGGTGAGACGCTGGAAGGATTCTGATGAACATTTGAGGACATCAACGAGGAATTGAAAGAGGATCACAAGAGAGAATCTCATCAAGGACACCAGAGACAGAGAATGATGATAGTAAACCGACAAGGAATGAACAAGTTGCAGCTCGTTGTGTTGACACTGGATTTCAGTGACATCAATACTAAGGGGATTGAAGATTTCAAAACATTCTTTGGATTTTGCTGATGGGAGTAGACATGTGAGAGTTGATCTCACATAGCTTTAGCAATCTTGAGGTGGAAAAGGGATCGATTAATCTTCCGCTCGATTACTATTGACCATCTAGGCCTTAACACCAGGGTCTTCCTCAACCTAGAGATAATAGGTTAATCTGGTATTGCCATAAGCAATAGCAACAGGTGCAGCTAGAGCCGTAGTTACAAGATATTAACATTTTGCCTTGGGCATTTACATAGAGTTCAAATGGTGGACCAAGTATGATAGTTGGAGCCGTAAAGTTTTGTAGTAGTAACACATAGAGAACAGAGGGCATTGGTGGTAGCAGCCATGGCGAGAAAGTCAACCCAAGACACATGAGATAGTAGCAACAAGAGAGTATGTAGCTATACACACGCAACAACAATATCACAAGCCCTTAGCATGGGTAACAGAGAACAAGCTTATGCCTTTATGCCATAAGATGGGATGGAGCAGGATGGTGAATAACCCCCAAGCAAGTAAAAAGAAAACTCTCACTTTAAGAGAAGGTGTGAGAAAGAAACGGGTGGTTTATGTCACCAACATGGAGAGGGTTGTCTAAGAACAGTGGGTTACAAGGTAAGTGTTCATTTAGGTGACAGGATAGTGGCTGGCAGTTGGGGAGTAGGCAGTGGAGGGCAGCGACATGATAGAGATGGGGAGAGAGAGGGGGGTCGTTGCAGCAATGACGGGGAAGGACGGGGAGGGGCTGGTGGAGACGGGAAGGGAAAAAGGGGACTGGCAAAGGCAGTGAGAGAGGAAGGAGGGGTGGAAACATGGAGAGAGAAATGGTGGCAGGGAAAGGAGGAGATTGACGGCAGCGGTAGGGAGAGGGAAGAAGAGTGGCGGCAGGGAAAGGAGAGAGATAACGACGCACCGAAAGGAGGGAAGGGTGTCGGCGGCGGAGGTATGGAAAGGGAATGGGAGGGGAGAGATGCAGCGGGGCGTGGAACCAATAGAGCAATGACGCTGGGGAAGTGAGGAAGACGGGAACACTCTCTGTGTATGGGTAAGAAGTTAGGGAAGAACGTATTGCTCTAACCAACGGAGCAACGACACTAGGAGGCGACGAGGAAGATGGCAACGCTCTCTGTGCTTGGGGAAGAAATCTAGGTGGAAGATATTGCTCTATACTATTTGAGAGGAGTCATTTATTATTGGATAATTAGAAAAGGTACAATACCTCTATATAGGATTAGATAGAGAGGGTTAACTGCAGTGATAAACAATATGGAATTAAACTAAGAGTAACAAAATAAAATAAAATAAAGCACAATAAACATAATTTAACACTTACAAAAGCTCTCCTTGATCCAGGGTGAAAGAACACCATGAACATGATATGTGTGCCTTACTCTCTCAACGTACATGGAAACTTGTTCTCTTTCCTCTAGGTTGATAACTGTTGGCTTCCGTTGGGTATATACCAGTAAATTTTTTCCTAATAGCCTGTCTAGCACTTGAGGTTCATGTCTATCTTCAGACTTTCTCTAGTTGCTTGACTGAGCATTGTGTGCATATTGATCTTTGTTGTAGTGAATAATGTTAAGTACTTTATGAACTGGATGTGAAAATGCCTTTATAGAGATATGTTTATGTTTCACTGAGTGACATGTGCCTAGCATGTGCCTCACTTATGTTTTTTTACTTATGTGGTTTAGTCCCATATTGCTCATCTCTGTTTTTGTATCTCCTCTCTTATCCTATATAAGAGAATGCACTGTAAATCTTTTTAATCATCCATTACATTTCTGTTCAGTATTCTATATGGTATTGAGAGCATTTTTTTCCCTCGTGCAAATTCCCACCCTAACCCTTTTCCCCCTCATGACCTAAGCGCCCCTCCCCGACGCCGTCGTAGCCCTCTTCCCCCCCCTCCTGCTGCCGCCAACAACCCCCTCCTCCTACTGCCGCCAACAACCCCCTCCTCCCTCTCTCCTACCACTAGCCCCCCCCCCCCTCCTTGGGGTTTGTTGCTCAGGGGGAGTCCTCGCAGGTTTGTAAATTGAGAAAGGCCATCTACGACCTAAAACAGAGCTCTCGTGCTTGGTTCAACAAACTTAGTCAGATCTTAGTAACTTTTGGCTTTTGTCGTTCCCACTCAAATCATTCTGTCTTTATCTGCAAAACTGTGACAGGGCTAGTCATTCTTATTGTCTATGTTGATGATATTATCTTATCTGGCAGTGATACCTTAGCCATTCAGGCAACTAAAACTTACTTGGAAAAACACTTTTTCACCTAAGATCTCAGAAAGTTGAGATATTTTTTAGGCATTGAGGTATCTAGATCGTCTGCAGGATTGTGCCTTTCCCAACAAAAATATGTCCTTGATCTTTTGCAGGAAATTGGTATGCTTGGCTATAAACCAACACACACCCCTCTTGATCCAATTATGGATTGGGACGATGAAAACTCTCCCCCTTATGCTGATCACTACCAGTTTAGAAGGCTTGTTGGCAAGCTTATATATCTCACTGTCACGAGAGCTGACCTTACGACTGTTGGACTCATCAATATGTATCTCGACAAACCACGACAATGTCATTGGGATGTTGTGTGTCACATCCTGCACTATCTCAAAAGCTCTCCAGGAAAAGGCTTATTATATAAGAAGCACGGTCATTGGAATCTCTATGGTTTTTCAGATTCTGACTATGTAGGAAGTCGATCTGATCGTAAATCTACATCGGGCTATTGCACATTTGTGGGTGGCAATCTAGTTACCTAGCGAAGCAAAAAGCAGATTGTCGTAGCCAGGTTCAGTGCAAAGGTAAAATATCGAGCCATGGCCCACACTGCATGTGAACTTCTGTGGGTCCAAAGTCTTCTCAAGGAGTTTGACATATCCTGTTCCAGTCCTATACCGATGTTTTGTGACGACAAGGCCTCTATTTTTATTGCGAGCAACCCAACATTTCATGAAAGGACCAAACATATTGAGGTTGATTGCCACTTTGTCCGCGAGACTGTTCGTTCTGGTCGTATTTGTATTCCATATCTCAGCACTGAGCAACAAGTAGCAAACATCTTCACCAAAATTCTTCCAAAAGCTCGCTTTCAGACTCTAGTAGACAAGATGGGCATGTTCGACATCTACGCTCCAGCTTGAGGGGAAGTATAGAGATATGTTTATGTTTCATTGAGTGACATGTGCCTCATGTTTTTTACTTGTGTCGTTTAGTCCCATATTGCTCATCTCTGTTTTTGTGTCTCCTCTCTTATCCTATATAAGAGAATGCATTGTAAACCTTTTTAATCATCCAATACATTTCTCTCTAATATTCTATAGCCTTTCTATGTGGGGACTTACAAGGAACCATTTTGTATGGAGCAACCTCGTAGGTTTGTTGGTCAGGACTGTTTAGGCAGAGAATGGAGGTTGAAGAAGGTAATCTACGGTCTTAAGCAAAGTTCCCAAGGTTGGTTTGACAAGCTGTCTCAAGTTCTCTCCATTTTTGGATTTTTTAGATCTCATTAAAATCATTTGATTTTGTTAATAACTAGTTATGCATGAGTTGCCATTCTCATTGTGTATGTCGATGACATCATTCTTTCTAGTAGATTCTTTTGTCATTGGTAATACAAAGACGTATATAGTGTAATACTTTGTACTAAAGTAAAAAAAATGTAGAATGTAATGTCTAGGCATAGTGCTGAGGCTGATATGAGACTAGGGATCTCACATGTGAGCTTTTGTGGATAAATGCTTTGCTTGTTGAACTTGGATACCGCCAGCAGTCCTGCACATTATATGTACCAAGTATACGTTAACTTTGTAGTAGGCACCTCATTCTTGAATGTTTAGCAATGGCTTTGATTTGGTTTTGATAATAATAATTCTCATCTCTTTCTCATCATTGGTGTCCATTTATATATAAACCTTGTTATTCGTTAATATATTATATTTGCAAATTCACGCCCCACTGAGTTTTATTGTGAGAGAAAAAGGTGCCATTGTGCATACTAGTTCCTAATTTTAATAAACTTTCCAATTTTATTGTTAGAATATGATAGATTCAGGATTTTTGTTATCTGGCTTGTATGTTCTATTAATCCCCTGAAGTTTGTGGTTGCTGAATTATCATCACCTACAGCAAAAGCTAGTTATTTGAACAATTTTTTAGGCAACACTAGTGCAGGATGAAGCGACTTCACTCAGTGTCGAGAAAGGGAGTTTCTGCAGCTAATTTGATATTCTGTAATAACCTTTTTTCATCACTGAGTGTCTTTCCGGCACTATGCACTTAACAGGAGATCGAACCAATTCAAGTAGAGTTAGACTGTGGAATTATATAGATTTGTGCAAGTTAGTTTGAAGAAATTTCCTTAGGTTTTTCAAAAAATTAACATGGATTTTAGATGCTTAAGCTGTCATGTAATTCTATCCTTTGCTGATTGTGATTCTTTCTTGCAGACTACTTTGTAACAAAATGCAGTGTGCTTCTGATGTCTCTTTTTGTATTCTTCACAACGACAATGTCAGTTTCGTTTACACTACGAGAGACACAATCTCGAATGCTAAAATTCACAGGTGATAACTGTTCTTTGCTTATGCACTGTTTCTTGCATTGTTCCTGTTCCTTTTTGACCTTTATGAGTTGCTAATCTTTTTCCTCATTTTTTTCTTCAGTGCAGCTTCAACACCATGCCCGTCATCACCTCCCGACATTCCAGTTGATCTTTGTACATGTCATAGAATCTCTTGTTTTTGTTCCAGTAAGTTCCTACGAATTCTTCAGTTGGGCTTCAGTGCATGCTTGAAGGAGCTTGGAATTGCCCGTATTTTCTTCGAATGCTTAATTTTTCCTTGTGGATGTATGTAACATATGGATAGAAGATTCTAATATGCAACAACGAATCCTCTAGTTTTTTCCTATAACTTACTGTTATTTATACAACAAGTAAAAATATAGTTGTCTATATTTGACTGTTCAAATGTGCTGTTTGATAAATTGGTGTGAGTTTAGACTACTAACAATTTATGGCTTTGCGACAACAAATTTCTATAGCAACCTGCATATACTTCAAGCTTAGCTCATTTTCGGATTAGCTCCTTATCCTAGTAGTGTCTATGATTGGAAGAAGTGCATATTTTTCTTGTAGTGAACTCGTAACTGAAGACATCCATTGAATAGGAAGGATCACTGGATTATCTTAGCAATTACAAGAACAAGCTATTTATATTTGTTTGAACACATTGAGTAGTACATGTGTACACAAGTCAATTATACATAAGTTATACATGGGGTGTTGGTCACTTCCCATCAGTACATATGAATAAGTGTCCTATTAATGCATATAAGATACACATACATAGGGATGAGCATCGGGTCGGGCCGGCCCAATCCAACCCGCGACCCAGCCCGCATAACCCGATCCAGATCCGAACCCAATTTATAATATGGGTGGGTCGGGCCTAAAATTTAAACCGATATTTTATTTGGGCCGGGTACGGGCTGAGGTAAACCCAGGCCCAAAAACCTGAATGCCCAGAGTAGATTTTATGTACATTAATATGATGTATACATCTGTGTTTGTCCTGAAACAAAAACTTACAAATTTCTTGATGCAATATGTAATATGTATCCAACCAATGGCAACATGAATAATCTGTAATCAATCAACATGATTAGTGAATTGATACTACTAAGATAACCATCATTGACATGGATAGGCATACTTGATTTCTTTGTTTTAATCTCACTATGTCATTCAAATGGAACCTTTTGTTGTTTAACTATGTATATTTTAACAACTGAATAAAATATGACATCCATACTTTGATTTACAATGTATATAATGGAAAAGTCATGTATTAGCTCATTAAAGAAAAAGAAAGAAGCAACTAGCTCAGTGAATAGTAGCATCTGCTCATTTTTTTTGCTCATATGCCCACATGTAGGAGACAAATGATCTTTTGCCCTTCCAACACCCATTTAATTGCATATACATATAGGATGAGAAAGCAAAAGGGCACGACGGTGTAGATTCCACTGTTTTTTTAGTCATACATTCACATGTATGAGAAAATGATTTCTTGCTCCTTCAATATCCATTTCATTGTTGTAGGGGATCACACAACTAAGGTATACATATTTCGGCTACATAGATCACAAAGTATATATATATATATATATATTTGAAGGTTGATCACAAAATATATATCATATGAGTTTAGTTTTCTTGTTAGGAAGTTAGATCTAGCAAAATTTGGTACGCTCATTCGATGTTAAATGGGAAAACCCGAATCCGGCCCGAAACCCATCATTCTTATATGGGCCTGGTACGGGCTGACATTTTTCAATTTTATCCTGGCCCAAACCCGGCCCGCGACCCACTTTAAAATGTGGGTTTGGGTTTGGGTTGGGACAGACAAAACCCGGTATAGCCCGACCTGATGCTCATCCCTACACATGCAATCTCTCCCATAGATTTAACTTAGTATTAGAGCATGGTTGCTAGAAACCCTAGAAAGCGTGTCTTGCAGGTTGCCGTCAAAACTCTCAACCTTGGGTTCTATAGCCTCCTCCCTGGTTAGCCCTTCTCCCCGATATTTTTAGGATGCTATAATATGTTACCGTGGTAGATTTGGCCAAACAAGAGGAAATACTCCTTATACGAAGGGCCATCTCCAAGACCAACTGCTCCTTACCGCTCTGTTAATTCCTAGTAACTTGCTAGGAGATAGAGAGGGGGACCACAACCCCTGTTAGGGTTGTCCTTACCAATTTTTAAGGATGATACTAACAATCTTGCCCTATGTCTTCCATCGCCTAAAAGTGGCTAAATGGAAATTTTATTTAATGATTTTGTGCCTAGATGGGGTGCCACAACCCTAGTAGCCCCCCACCGTAATAGCACATGGATAATCATGCCTTAAGGAGGGATCCATGACCCTCCTCGTCCACCGCTATCAGATATTGTATATCGTAGTATAGCCAATACACATGTTGTCTTATTTGTAGCTTCTCTAGGGTATTCCATTGATTATTCTCTTCTTCTCAATCCATATCATCAACAATTTCCTAAAGTTTTCTTCCAAACCTATCTTTGTTGGGGTAATCTCCTTCGATGTCCAAAAAGAAAAGACGTTTTGCTACCTGGAAACAACCAACTTTCTTCATTCATAGTAAACTCATCACTAGTTGGAAACTTAATCAGAAGAACTACAACTAGTGGAGCCACTTTATCAAAATGTTCTTCAAGCCAAGCATCTGAGTGGTAGACCTTCCATGGGTGATTTGTAGAACAATGGGAACAACGGGATGCCAATCTTCTATCCATGTTGTAGAACTCTTTGGCATAGTAACAAAAGTCTCCGAATTTTACGAAAAATCGGTGATTTTTTTGCGATTACATACACTCCCGAGTGTTCACCATGGTCGCCGATTTTTCATGAATTTTCCGCTTTTTCACGATTTATACAATTTTTCACATTTCTTCGTGACTTTTCATGTTTTTTCACGATTTTTTTTTCTTTTATTTCGTTTGCTCTTTTTTTTACCAAACCATGTATAGAGAACTCCTGATATACATTAAACCTCCAACCCCCCACTCTCCCAACAGTCCATTGTTAATTTCTTATTATTCAACTATTCTTTAATAATTTTCTAACTTTTTTCACTCAATAAGATTGAATGTCTAGTGACCTGAATAGCTACATTTGTATCTGATATGTATGCATATACACATACATATATCTATATATGTATATATATACATATATATACATATATGTATATATATACATATATATACATATATGTATATATATGTGTATATATAAGTATATATATGTATATATATACATATATATAGCCGACTTATTCTTGATTATTTCCAAATATTTGACCGAACTTTGACCAAAATGTATCGATTTTTTAATGAACTTTTCCGATTTTCTCTGAATTCCGATTTTTTCTGGCGAGCCAAAAAGTTGCCGAATCCCGAATTTGTCACTTCAAGACATGCAAAAAGTTTGGAATCATCTCAATCGAATTTTATCCAACATCTGTCACATGTATATATATGGCCGCACTAGAGTTGTATGCAACTAGGAGACAAGTTATTGTCTTGATACTTAAGTGAGATCACTTGCCTCACTGATGATCTTTGTAGACCGATTCCATTGACTACAAATGCTACAAAGATCTATAAAATATGGGATCATATGGCACTCATAAAATTCTTGACCGTTCTATGTTGTGATTAGGAGGGAGTTTCTAGTTGGATCTTCTCAAGCGCACATTCATCCAATATAACACGAATGGCCCATTAGCCGTAAACAATGTCATAGTAATATCCAAATCTTTGAAAAAAATGGGTGTAAAATGTGATCTTCCCTAACTATATGTGTTGATCAAATAACTCCTATTTCCCAAGTAATACACTATTTTGCGTATAACTCGTGAATTATTCGTGATTCATGTTTTCATGGAGTGCCAATTCCTAAACTCAAATTCAATAGTCAATATTCTTTATGGACATGTGTCCCAAGGCTAGTGTTTGTAAGAAAAGATGAAACTCTTAACTGTCACAATAATTTTGACTATACAACTCTTATCAAACAAAATAAATAATAAGTTTGGAATAGACACAAAATTGGTTCTAGAGTTTGAGGTATACACATGGGTGAGAAAATTGAGATCTGTCCAACCGATTAGACTAGCCAGATGACCGATTTTTGCCGATTTGAGGTTATTTTTGGGTTTGTGAGGGAAGCAAACCATCCCAGCCACCGGTTCTTGGTCCAACCGATTAAATCGACCGGTTCAATTTTGGTCCTGACAACCCTGACATTTAGATCTTAAAACCAAAACAATTGCATTATGGGTCCTATAACACAATAGGATAATAAAAAGAATTGTCTGAGTCTAATCAGATGCATATTATGGTTGTGGAACCAAGAGTGGGACTTGTCCAACATTAGTTGCTTCCATTGTGAATGATCCTTTCTAGATCAAAACCATTAGTTGACGATGCAAGCCAACGCCCTGTCCTCATGAGAAGAAGATTGGTCTAACAAACATCACGTTTCCGTTGCAAACGAGCAAGCTAAGGAATGCCTTCAAGTTGGAAGGTGCATCCAGGACGATGCGAAAAATGAATCATGGAAAGCTTTGATGGCTATATCGTGCTTCACTGCTGGTACATGTATGATCAATAAGAATCTTGGATTTGGCCATTTACTGGGTGGGGTCCTTGGATCTCGACCTAGGAATTAGATCTCAGGCTATGATTCCAATTGAGCCAATTCCATAAAATTCAAATTCAACAATCAATGGTATTTTTGGACACGTACCAATGTTGGTATTTATAAGAATACTAGGAGAAAGCACGTGCTAAGCATGTGAATCGCATTTGAATTGACATTAAGACTGAACAAATATTGTTCTCAATAGTTGAGAAATTGGTCACGCAACAGCGGAATGAAATTGTAACGCTCAACACCAGTATTTTCATTTTTTGTTAAAAAAGATTCAAAAAATTAGTATCTCAAACTCAGATATCAATCACCACTTTTGCTACAAAAAATTGAAAGCAAGTGTTTTGAATTTGACTCCCTCAAACCTGTAAACACAGAAACAAATGGTACCGATTAGGACACAAATAGGTAGTTGAAATACACGGGTGATTGGATTGATTAGTAAATAGCCAAATTGCTGAATAACATGTACATGCCTTTGATTAATGACCACCTAACTCCGTCCAAGCTATACCGCTATTGACAAAATTTACAAAAATACAAACCAATAACTGATTTTTTCATTGCACTCGTGATTAGTACTACATTCTCATACAATAGTTTGTATACAACCCACTAAGCCCAATAAATAATCAGTCGACTCCCTCTAACTTGTAAATCAGACAAACTTAATTAATTAACATGCAGAGATGCTACCATATCTAACAGACTGGACCAATGAGCAAATAGACAATTTGGACAATAATTTATATGCAACCTAGTAGATAGACTTGTGGATTAATAACCAGTTGACTCTCTTCAAAATGTAAGCATGAAGACAGATTGGACCGATTAACATACATACATTACTTGTAGAGTAGTCGATAGTAAAATAAATAGTGGATATAGAAGCACTGCCATGGAAAGATACCACATAGATTCATCAGGAATAATAACTAGACAAATCAGAAAAAAAGGAGCTGATAATTCTCTTTTGTGCATGTGAGGTGGTTCCCAAAAATTAAAAAAATAATATTTTATAATAAATGGACAGCTGCATTTTTCCCACTTTGTTTTTTATTCTTTGTGTCTGTCCACTGTTTATCCACCTTGCTGCGTGTCTATCGGCTGTCTGCCTATCTTGCTTTGTGTCTATTGGCTAACTACACAACCACAAGAACATGTAACTACACTGAGAAAGAAAGGAAGCAGGAAGCGGTAGCAAAGGTATAATAGATCAACTGCTGTACCATACAGACCACACAGTAAACCGAACAATCAAGCAGCAGTCTGCACAACCGCACAACCAAGCAACTAGACTGACACACTGGTGACTTCCTTTTACTATAGGAAAGGTAGATATGGAAACCCTAACAGTCACAACAATTGCGTTGGACACCTAAATAACAACCAACTAAATAATAGAATTTTTAGTTTATCATAAAGTCCCTAAAATTGCATTTAGGTACTAAAACTAAATAATTGCATAATGAATCCCAAAACACAAAAAAGTATTAAAAAAAACCAATCAAGCATGTACCTTTTTACTTTTGAATTTTGATACTCTGACTTTGTTTGGGTGTATATGTGTATATACATGTAATATATATGCTTATATACGTGTGTATGTGTTTCTGTGCATACTACATGATGCAGATTCTATAACGAAATATGTGTGATTGAGCTAAAAAGATCAGAATTTGGGAATTGTGTGAAAAATTCGGATGAAAAATGGTGAAAGTAAGTAGAACTACAATCAACTATTATGTAAAAAGGCGGAGGATATATATGTGTGTGTACATACACACAGACACATACATTCATATATGTACACATGTATATACCTATATTTACACATGTTTGTAGATACATACATACATTATATATATATATATATATATATATATATATGGTCAGGCTAGAATACACTCGAGTGTAAAGATCGCACGGATACACTCAAGTGTGTTTGTATATCAAGACTATTTTTTATCACATGTATCTTACAATATATATATATATATATATATATATATATATATATATAGAGAGAGAGAGAGAGAGAGAGTCAGGCTAGAATACACTCGAGTGTATTCAGAGTAGAATACACTCAAATAGTTTTTCATGATGCAATATTTTTTTTCAAAAATCTAATCCGTTCATCTTCTTAAACATGTTGTGAATAGCTCATACGCAAAATTTGAGCACATTTGGACATTTATAGGTCATGTTATAAAGACCGCAAAAATTATGCATTTCAAATTAGTTTCGCACGTCGATTTTGTTGCCCTTGGATGAGTGTTACACTCATCCAAATGGGCTCAAAATTTGTATGTAGCCTAGTTATAGTATGACAGTGAAGATCAATGTTTACATTTTGCAAAAAATAGTCTTGCTATGCAAACACACTTGAGTGTATTCATGCGATCTGTACACTCGAGTGTATTCTAGCCTGACTCTCTCTCTCTCTCTCTATATATATATATATATATATATATATATATATATAATAGAAACACATGCATACACACTTGTGTGTGTGCGTGCATATCTTTCTCTCTACGTGTGTATAAGTTAGGTGTGTTTGTGTGTGTTTGTAATATAAATATATATTTGTGTACATATGTGTATATTTGTATATGTATATCCTTCTTGTTCCCGACTTTTCCCCAGATAGTTAGCTATTTTTGTTACCTTTTTTACCGTAATTCCTGCATGATTCTTGAATTCGGATTTTTGTAACTTAGCTGAATGTAACCTGAATGCCATATATGTGACTATTATTAGTATATAGACTTTCCTGCGTTTTTACTTAGTCTATTTTTCTCTTTTCTTTGTTATTCCTATGTCTTGTTTTATCCCACATGGGTTATATCTAAACCATATGCCTTTCTCTTGTCTTATAAAAGAGAACCATGTACTCTGTTTCTAATCATCTCAATAATAAGACAATTAGTCTCATATTCTAGATGGTATCAGAGCGGGCCGACCCACCCTAGTCTTTTTCTCCCTACCCTAACCCTAGCCGCCACCCATCTTCTCCCCTACCCCAGCCGCCACCCACCTTCCCTTCACGCAGCCGCCGCCTTCTCCAGGTCTGCTGCCGCCGACTCTTCTCCTCTTTCTCCCTTCCGTTTTCCCTTCTTCCTCCTTCTAACCCTCTCCTATCCACCCCTCTCCTTCACCCCCTAACCCTTCCTCATCCTATCCCTACCCCTACCCGCCGCCACAGCCCCCCCTTCTCCTTGATCTGCCGCCGCCACCTCTTCATCTCTCCACCACCAAAAAATCCACCACCACCCCCTAATCTCTAGCCCCTCCACCACCTTTACCCCTCTCCCATACATCCGTGCCCTACGCATATCTATTCTTGTGGCCTAGACAACCACAAGTCCTCTCTTCGGTCTCCGTTCATTTTCCAGAAATCTTACGTACAGCTCGAGTACTTTCCAGATCTGACACGTTGAAGGCGTAAAAACCAGTTTTCGGTTCTGACTGCCTGCGCCTCATGGTGGAGTAATCTCTTCTCCATGTTGGCGTAGGTCCTGCTCTTCGTTTCTGCCCCGTGAGGGTCTTCTGAGGTCTATGTTTGGATCTCCTACCTGCTACTACTACTAGTCCATGTTTTGGACTTCTACTGCTGCCCTCTGCTGACGCCTGCTGTTATCTACGCCCGTGCTCCTGCTTGTTTCTACTTGGTCCGATGGCGACTTCAGATCTTCCTCGCACTCTCTGTGTTACTACGGTGAAGTTGGATAGTTCCAACTATCACCTTTGGGCTGCCTCCTTTGAGTTGTATGTTAAATCTCAAGGTCGCTACTCTCATATGACTATAAAGGGCCCGTCTCTTCCTGCTCATGATGCCGACGAGAAGACAAAACAAGCCTATGATCTCTGGTCCAAGGAGGACTATGGGGTCATAACATGGATGGTCAACAGCGCTGAAGCAAATATCAGCCAGTCCCTTCTCCGTCTTCATACTGCCAAAGAAATGTGGGAGCAACTCTCCCATGTTTACTCGCACCAACAGAATCCTAAGAAGGTCTTTGAGATCTTCAAACAACTTGCCAAACTGGAGAATTCTACTACTGATTCAGTCGAGGATTACTACAACTCCTGCTGTGCCCTCTGGGATGAGTTCCAAGTGTATCATCCCCTTTCTACTGACATTGATGAACTTAATCGACAGCGGAACGAACTTATGTTAGTTCAGTTCCTCGCGGGCCTACCTGCTTCCTTTAGTGGTGTTGTGGACCAGATTCTCTCCAGCGACCCTTTACCCACTCTCCGCGATGTACTCAAAAGGGTCCAGCGTCTACCTTCTGTGTCCCAGCCCGTGCCAGACACTTCTGATGGTGCAGCTCTCGCTGTCCGCTCTGGTGATTCCTTTCGTGGTGGCGGTCGTGGCAGAGGTCGTGGCTGCGGAGGACGTTCTTCTGCTCCTGGTCGTGGCTCTGGAGCTGATCCTGTTGAGTCCCGCTACTGCACTCACTGCAAGCGCACCAACCATACTGAAGATCGTTGCTGGATCAAATATGGCAAACCTGACTGGGCCAATAAAGTGACTTCTGATCAGACTGAACCTGCTCCACCGACAGCTGACTGGATCCGCTCAGAATTTGAAAAACTGCTACAAGCTCGACTGGCGTGTTCGACTGAGGATTCAAATGCTGGTAGTGCCGCACTTCTGTCTACCACTGGTAAAAACTCCTGGGTGATTGACTCTGGTGCGACTTCTCATATATCTGGCAATCCTGATTTATTCTCTAAACTGCAAAAGACTTCTTTTATACCTCCTGTTACTTTAGCTGATGGTTCTAAATCACCTGTTACTGGCATTGGTGATATTTGCTCTACTGGTAGTCTGCCTCTGCGCTCCACGCTTTATGTCCCGAAATTCCCTATTAATTTACTCTCTGTTAGTAAAACTGTGAAGAGCCTTCGTTGCTCAATTACGTTTGATCCGGATGGTGTTTTGTTTCAGGATCTGCGCACGAGGATGACGATTGGTTCAGGCCATGAGGGACCGGATGGACTCTACTACTTGGACGAGCCAAAGACAACTGCATATTTGACATCATCCGTGGCAGACATCCAGTGGCATTATAGATTGGACATCCTTCTGTTGCAAAGTTAAAAGTCATGTTACCAGATATAGTTAGTTCTGATTTTCATTGTGAGACCTGTCAGCTTGGCAAGCAGACTCGTGCTACCTTTTCCAAAATTTTTTGTATCAGTTCTAAAGCACCTTTTGATATTATACATGCTGACGTTTGGGGTCCATGTTCTGTGGCAAGCACTTCTGGTTTTAAATATTTTCTGAGCTTCATTGATGATTTTTCTAGAACAACATGGCTGTTTTTGCTTAAAGATAGATCTACTATCCTTGAAAAAATTACTGAATTTTTTGCTGAGATCCGCACTCAATTTGCTAAGCCTATCAAAATTTTTCGTACTGATAATGCTTTGGAATTCATGCAAGCCTCTGTTAGCTCTTTTTGTCGTCGTCAGGGCACCATCCACCAAACTTCCTGTGCTTATACCCCACAACAAAACGGTGTCGCTGAACACAAGAATCGTCATCTTCTCGAAGTCGCTCGTACCCTTCTTTTTCACTATCATGTTCCTCAAATTTTTTGGCCCGAGGCGATTGCCACTGCCTGTTATCTTATTAACCGCATGCCATCCTCTGTGCTCGGCAATCAGATTCCTTTTCAGATTCTGTTTCCCGATGCATCTCTTTTTTCTGTCCCGCCTCGCATATTCGGGAGCACATGTTTTGTTAAGAACCTTCGGCCAGGCCTTACTAAATTGGATCCTAGAGCTACCAAGTGTATTTTCCTAGGGTACTCTCGCACTCAAAAAGGGTACCGATGCTATGATCCTGTTTCTAAAAAGTGGTTTGTATCTGCGGATGTGGTTTTCTTTGAGCATATGCCTTTCTACTCTTCGGTTGGCTCTGCGCTCACTTCGGATTTACTAGAAGACACGCCTTTACCTGTGGTGGATGATTTACCTGATAATTCTGATGCTCCGATTGAAAAGCCACCTCTGAAAGTTTATCACAGAAGACCGAAGCCGACAGCTCCCTCTATGGCCTCTCCATCGTCCTCTTCCTCTGTGCCAGATCAAACACTTCCGCAGGTATTTTCTGATCTTGATATTCCTATTAGTTTGAGGAAAGGGTCAAGAACATGCACTATGCATCCGATTGGGAATTTCTGCTCCACTGCTAATCTGGGTGCTAATTTTGCTAACTTCACTGTGGCTCTTTCTGCTATATCTGTACCTAAAAATGCAGCTCAGGCTCTTAGACATCCTGCATGGCGTCAGGCTATGGAAGAAGAAATGAAGGCCCTTATTGAACGTAATACATGGACTCTTGTTGATCCACCTGCTGCCTGCTCTCCAGTTGGTTGTCGATGGGTCTTCACTGTCAAATACCAGCCAGACGGTACCGTTGAACGGCTTAAGGCGAGACTTGTGGCAAAGGGGTATACACAGACCTATGGAGTTGACTACTTCGAGACCTTTTCTCCAGTAGCGCGCCTGAACTCTGTGAGAATTCTGATTTCTGTTGCTATCAATTCTGACTGGCCTCTGTATCAGCTTGATGTAAAGAATGCTTTCCTGTATGGTGACCTTCATGAAGAAGTATACATGGCACAACCCCCCGGTTTTGTGTGTCAGGGGGAGTCTTCTAAAGTCTGCAGGCTGAAAAAGGCTATTTATGGCTTGAAACAGAGCCCCAGAGCTTGGTTTGACAAGCTCAACAATATTCTTCAGAAATTTTCTTTCCGGCGATCTCAGTCTGATCATTCTGTTTTTGTGTAAAATACTTGCTGCGGGTATTGTTATTCTTATTGTTTATGTTGACGACATTATTCTTTCCGGAAGTGATCTTGCTGGTATTCAGTCAACAAAGTGCTATCTGGAGAAACACTTTGTCACCAAAGATCTTGGCTCGCTACGGTATTTTCTTGGGATAGAGGTGTCCCGATCTTCTTCTGGTCTCTGCTTATCTCAGCGGAAGTATGTTCTTGACCTCCTATCTGAAACTGGTCTTCTAGGTGCTAAACCTGCTAGCACACCCCTGGATCCAAACACCGCCTGGGATGATGAGGATTCTCCTGCTTATCCTAACAATCAACAGTATCGAAGAATGGTTGGTAAACTCATCTATCTTATTGTTACACGAGCTGATATTACTATTGCGGTTGGGCTGGTTAGTCGCTACTTGGATAAACCTCGCCAATGCCATTGGGATGCTGTCTGCCATATTCTGAAATATCTGAAAAGTTCTCCTGGAAAAGGTCTGCTTTACAAGAAACATGGGCATTGTAAATTCCTGGGCTATTCTGACTCTGATTATGCTGGCAGCAAGATTGACCGTCGTTCTACTTCTGGCTACTGTACCTTTGTGGGAGGTAACCTTGTCACTTGGCGAAGCAAAAAATAGTTTGTAGTTGCTCGCTCTAGTGATGAAGCTGAGTATCGTGCCATGGCACACACTACCTGTGAACTGTTCTGGATTAGGAGCTTGCTAAAGGACTTTGGCGTTTCTGATTTGTCTCCTATTCCAATGTATTGTGACAACAAAGCAGCCACCTTCATTGCTAGTAATCCTACTTTCCATGAGCGGACCAAGCACATTGAGGTGCATTGTCATTTTGTTCGAGAAGCTGTTCTATTAGGTCAAATCTCTACTCCCTACATTCATACATCTGATCAGGTGGCTGAAATCTTCACAAAGATTCTACCAAAGACGAGGTTCACTGCTATGACATTCAAGCTGGGCTTGATAGACATCTACGCTCCAACTTGAGGGGGAGTATTAGTATATAGACTTTCCTGCGTTTTTACTTAGTCTATTTTTCTCTTTTCTTTGTTATTCCTATGTCTTGTTTTATCCCACATGGGTTATATCTAAACCATGTGCCTTTCTCTTGTCTTATAAAAGAGAACCCTGTACTCTGTTTCTAATCATCTCAATAATAAGACAATTAGTCTCATATTCTAGAACTATGATAGTCAACAATAAACACAACTTGCTTGGCGGTCTGAATCTTCTAGTTAAACAAAGTCAGAGCAATTTAACTAAAACTTATAATTGTTGAGAAGTGTGAGGGAAACTCACTTGTGTTGTGTTATATTAGATGGCACACCCATGTCCTTTATATAGGAGCAAGGGGGGGAAATTACAAACTTGGGGCTCAAGTAAGGCTATAAGGGTCGAGACACTTTTGCCCATTAACGAATTAACCTATTAATTAAATAGGCCTATAATACTTTCTAACACTCCCCCTCAAGCTAGAGAACAGATGAAACTCATGTCCTAGCTTGGACTTATATGACTCAATTAGATGATAAAAATGTCACTTTCTATACAAAAATATGTTACTCCCCCTTAAATAATGCTTCCCAACTAAACCTATGATGACGCCTCTTTTGAGTTGTGTTCTACAGGCGGGGAACGCTTGAGATTTGGAGAAGGTCTTTTAGAGTGCATCTGGAATGAAGAAGCATCTGATAAATGAATCCAAATGCCACAACAAAACAAAACTCTCCACAATCAAACTGGAGCAGACGATCAAAAGTACCATGACTACGCCATCTTCATTGGAGAGGAATGTGTGAGTGGCATAACACAACACAAACAGGGAGACACAATGTCAATGTAAGATAGAGTTATCTTTAAATCATTTGAGAAGTGTAGCCAACTGGATTTAACGCAAAAGACCACAAACGTGCATAGCGTGGCACGAACACGAGTTGGACAAGGTGTTGATGGCTGCCATATTGGTTCCAATAATCTGGCGCATGAATCTTGGAGGCTTGATAGGAATGAATGGCATCATCAAGGCGGAACCCAAGTAGATCAACAGGAGAGTCATGTCAACAAAGGCAACTCGAAGATGTAACGGGAGTAGCTCGGTCAAGATAATTCCGGATGAATCCTTGCAGATGTAGAATGCACATGTTAGAAATTGATGAGCTTCTGATGTGAAGAAGCAACCATTTGTCTCATTGGAATGCAGTGAGAATGATCAACTGAAACATCATTAACACCAAAGGGAATAAGAGGCCAAAATTAACGCAACAAGCTCTTGTCCTGACGTACATAATGTGGTATGAACGCGAAAAGCTTGGTGTCAATCATGTAGTTAAGATCCTTCAACGCCGTCTTAAAGCGGTGGTCAACTGAAATTAGCGCAGATAGCCAACTCACATGTAAAACGATGCTTAGTGGGAATGATGCGCCACAAAGACATCGAAAGACTAGATGTGCTGAAGAAAATAAAGCTCCATGAAGATAGTTGGGAATATATCACTCTCATCTCTCTCCTCATATGATTTGTTTCATACTCTCCTCATACTCTCTCTTTACTCTATATCCCCCTCGCACACTAAATACGAAGAGAATGAGTAGGCGGTGTGGAAAAGAGACATATGACCCCCCTGACACGAAGATAGAGAAGCACACATGATGAGTGGGAGGGCGGGAAAGAAAAATGTAAAACAAGAGGTGTAGTATATAGAGAGGAAGGATGACATTGGTATCAACATGCAAAATGACCCAATTATAAGCTCCAAAAGAAAATTAAATGGATCTTTTCTTGACCTGAATGATTCTTAGACTGGATGAAAAAATATAGGATCTGATTATCATTAGGTATTGGAGGAGAGAAAAACCTTGAAGTACATCATAACTTGAAGTGGAAGTATTAGACTTCTTTGGACACGTTGTATGAAGTCCTTACCACGTCTTGTAACTTTGTTGGTCGAAGATGTCAGGCTCCAACAACCGTCGTGTGGAGATTCTGACACGCCGTGTAAGATGTCAAATGCGCGAAACAAATTTCCGTCAACGTGCCTTGTTGGAAATCTGACATGTCATGTAGGCGTGAAATAGACTTCTGTCAACACGCCGTGTAAGCGTGAAATAGACTTCTGTCAACACGTCGTGTACGTTGCAATTTGACCAAAACCCTGCACCACCGCACGATTTGTGGACCGTGACACGCCGTGCCTCCAGTTGGACAACCCGCCCTATCGGCAGTTGCTGATGCACGATCTGGATGGGAATTGGCGTCGTCGAGGAGAACATAACTTTGGGAAGACGCGCTGAGGGGTAAAGGGAATTAGCATCACCACTTGTAATTGTGGATCATGGGGATTTGAGGCAACAACCACCCCTTGCTAGACCAAGGACCAATCTGGACGGGAATTAGCGTCGTCTAGGGAAAGACGTCTAGGCTAAGAAGCACGGACACGGACACATATATGGACACGGACACGGATACGGACACGGGACACGGCAATTTTAAAAAATATAGGACACAAACACGGCGTTGGACACGGCTATATATACATATATACATACATATATTTACATTAATAGATACAGTTAAAGACATATGTATGTATATAATTTATTTGTAAACACAACAAGCTCCATAATTCTTAACAACAAGCAAAAACAACGCTCACCATGATATCCACTTTATATTCACATTTGTATTCAAACCCACTATGCTGATGCTAAAAAATTTAGCATACAAAATAGTATATTAAAATCAAGAGGAAGAAGAGGGAATGAGTTTCTAGAAAGGGAAGGAAGTTGCTTCTAATGGCTGCTCTAGGTGTTGGCAGCTCCAGCTGCAAATGGCTGTCACAAAAGGCTGCTACTTATGGTGGCTTTAGCTCCTACTGGTTGTTGATGCAAAGGCTTCTAGTAGCAGCTCCATCTCTTTATGGTGGCTGCTTGCAGCAACTTCAGGACCTAGCTGCTACTTGCAGCAACTGCTGCTAGAAGTGGTTTCATTCGCTCTTTACATGAACAACTACAATTAGAGGGTGAGGGTAGTTGGTCACATCTCGAGGGAAGGGATGGGGGGTTTGGTGAGGAGTTGGGGTTTGGTTGAGGAGTCTACTTCTCTTTTCTTTTTAGTTAGATCTTATGTGGGTTGGGTTGGTTGTGTCCAGTAAGCGTCCTAGATGTGTCCACGCCGTGTCCAGCTAGCAAAAAAAAAATATAAAACTGAACACGCTGGAGGAGTGTCCGCCGCGTGTCCACGCGTGTCCAAGGCGTGTCCGAGTTGGATACGTGTTGGACACGGACACGACAGCCTCCAGGAAGTGTCCGTGCTTCCTAGCGTCTAGGGAATTAGTGGAGGCTTCTTGGATGACAAATAGCCACAGGGGGCGGTTGCTACACCACGACCTGATCTGGATGGGAATCAGCGCCGTCTACGGAACGAGGATCGGGGATGACGACGACTCCCTTGTTGCTATGTCTTTCTTTGTTGTTGTGACGATAGAGATGTCCTGGGGCAAATGGATGTTGATAATGGCTGGGATGAACGTTGCTTGCAGATGACAGGGAAGAGAGCCTTGGTGAAGAGACGACAAGCAAATATGGATGGGAATTAGCATCGTCCAGCGGGAATTAGCGTCGTCTAGGGAAAGACGTCTAGGGAATTAGTGGAGGCTTCTTGGATGACAAATAGCCACAGGGGGCGGTTGCTACACCACGACCTGATCTGGACGGGAATCAGCGTCGTCTACGGAACGAGGATCGGGGATGACGACGACTCCCTTGTTGCTATGTCTTTCTTTGTTGTTGTGACGATAGAGGAGATGTCGTGGGGCAAATGGATGTTGATAATGGCTGGGATGAACGTTGCTTGCAGATGACAGGGAAGAGAGCCTTGGTGAAGAGACGACAAGCAGATATGGATGGGAATTAGCATCGTCCAGAGACTCGGGGAAGCATTGATGGTTGGGAAGGATGACGCCAGTGAATAGATGAAGATCTATGTGAAAGAAAAAGAGGAACGACCATGGAGGCCAGGAGGATGCCTGGCAACCGGACAACTTAAGCCATGGAGAGACGGCGGTCGTTTGCAGGCGCAGGCTCTCTCTCTTTTCCTCTCTTTGGGTTAGGGTAAGTGCTTTGATATCATGTTGAAAAGTGTGAGGGAAACTCAGTTGTGTTGTGTTATATTAGATGGCACACCCCTGTCCTATATATAGGAGAAAGGGGGGAAATATTACAGACTTGGGACTCAAGTAAGGCTATATGGGCCGAGACACTTAAGCCCATTAACTATTTAACCTAGCAACTAAATAGGCTTATAATACTTTCTAACCATAATATCAAAACTGTAATTGATTTGAGACATTGACCTTATTACAATAGTATGAATATGCACCAAATAACATAAACTAGCTCTTAAAATATGGCAAGCTATATGAAAATTGATGCAATTTCGTTTGGTGAACATTTAAATGACGATAGGTACTAGTTTTCATAATGCTATACAACAATATAGTCTCTGGAGTTTATTGCCAACTAGTTAGATATCATGTTGAGTTATAAAGATTTATGCATCATTAATTCACATAAATTTTGATGCATGTGCGATATGAACTTGTCCAAAGGGGAAAGGAGATATACCAAGACATTATTGACCCCCCCTGCATTTTCCAGCCATTATCTCCGTTCGTGGAATTCCCAATGTTCTTTGGGCTATTCTCGATCTTGGAGTAGACACTACTGAGATTTATCTTAAAAAGCAACCTCCAGTAATTTGGTCTAGAGAAGGAAGTAAAAATCTCAAGATTGGCATGCTAGACGTGAGATTTGTCTCTATAGATGTCAGTGATTATGCCATTAATTTACTTTTTTTTGTTGGACACCATAATTGATTATCATTGAGAATGAGAACTTCTAATAACATATGAAGATATTGCCACTGAAATGGAAGTTGATTATGCAACTTCTTGGTATGATGTGATTACTGATTAGTATCAATTTATATAACATTTTGGAGGTGTAATTTTTACACAAGGAAGATATTGAATTTGCTGTAAGGGTTAGGGTGCTCAATGTGTGTACCCCGTATATTTATAAAAAGAACAATTACATATAGGTCCACATAGAATAGGAAAATAACAAGTGAATATAAAGATCTAAATAAAGCACTATTTAACACTCCCCCTCAAGTTGGAGCATAGATATCAATCATGCCCAACTTGTCCACAAGAGAGGTGAAATGTTTCTTGGCCAGCAACTTTGTGAAGATATCAGCAACTTGATCCTCTGAGTGAGTAAAAGGAGTGCAGATACGACCAGTCAGAATAGCTTCTCTAAGGAAGTGCCAGTCAACTTCAATGTGCTTGTTCCACTCATGAAAAACAGGATTATTTGCAATAAAGATAGCTGCTTTGTTATCACAATGCATGGGAATAGGAGCAGAAAAACTCACACCAAATTCTTTTAGAAGAGATTGTACCCACAAAAGTTCACAAGCTGTGTGAGCCATGGCCCGGTACTCGACCTCAACACTAGATCTAGCAGCAACATTCTGCTTTTTGCTTCTCCAGGTGACCATATTTCCACCAACAAATGTATAGTAACCAGAAGTAGATTTTTATCTATCTTACTTCCAGCATAGTCAGAATCAAAGTAGCCTTCAAAAGAGCAATACCATGTTTTCTATAGAAAAGGCCTTTACCAGGGGATTTCTTCAGATACCTCAGGATATGACACAATGCTTCCCAGTGACACTGTCTAGGCTTGTCAAGATACCTGCTAACAAGGCCAACAATAGTAGAAATATCAGCTCTAGTAACAATCAAATAGATTAGTTTTCCAACCAGTCTCCTATATCTTTTACTGTCAGGATACATGGGAGATTCATTATCATCCCAATTTACATTAGAATCTAGGGGCGTATCAGTGGTTCGAGCTCCAAGCATCCCAGTCTCTTGTAGAAGATAAAACAAGAGCATTAGCAGTCCTGAAAACTTCAATTCCCAGAAAGTATCTCAACTTTTCCAAATCTTTAGTGACAAAGTGCTTGCATAAGTAGGCTTTAGTAGCATGAATTTCAGAAAGATCACTGCCAGATAAAATAATATCATCAACATGCACAATTAGAACCACAATACCAGAGGAAGTCTTCTTAACAAAGACAAAGTGATCAACATGAGATCTGAGGAATCTATAGGTAGACAAAATCTTGCTCAGTTTATCGAACCAGGCACGTGGACTCTGCTTGAGTCCGTAAATAGACTTTTTGAGGCGACAGACTTCGTATGACTCCCCCTAAGCAAAAAACCCAGGTGGTTGCTCCATATAGACTTCCTCTTAGAGATCACTATAAAGAAAGGCATTCTTGACATCTAGCTGTATAAGGGCCAATCCAAATTGATTGCCACAGAGAGAAGAACCCGCACAGAATTTAGCCTGGCAACAGGAGAAAAAGTTTCTAAGTAATCAATACCATAGGTTTTAGTGTACCTTTTGGCCACTAGGCAGGCCTTCAGGCGTTCAACAGTCCCATCGGGATGATACTTTACAGTGTACACCTAACGTCATCCAACAAGCTTGCAATCAGATGGAGGATCAACCAAATCCCAGGTACCTCTGTCAGTAAGTGCAACAATCTCCTCAGTCATGACATGTGTCCAGGCCGTACTTTATAAGGCATCATGAACATTTTTGGGAACACAAACAACAGAAAGAGAAGCAACAAAATTACTAACATGGACACTAAGATGTGCAGTATAAACATAGTTAGCAATACTATGAGAGGTACATGAGCGAGTGCCTTTCCTGAGAGCAATAGGTAGATCTAGATCAGAAGTTACCTCGGCAGGTGCAAGACCTTTTGAATGTGAAGATTGGTATTCTGTGAGGGGTTTTGGGCAGGAGTAGACTACGACGACCGATTCATGCGTTGGTGAACAATAAGAGGAGACGTAGTCTCAGCAGGCTGCAAAGTAGAAGGGAAATCGCTGATGACAGGTAGAGGTGTTGAAATAATATCTGAACTCAAGGTGTTCCCTTTAGTAGAGTAGTACGGAGTGTCCTCAAAGAAAACCATATCATTGCTCGTGAACCACTTAGTAACATGATTATAACAACGATATCCTTTCTGAGTGCGTGAATATCCCAAAAAAATACATTTTTCAGCTCTTAGAGACAACTTGTTCAGAGTCGGTCCAAGCAAACGAACAAAACAAATCGACCTAAAAATTCTTGGAGGGACAGAAAAAAAGAGGAAGGTGGGGTTGTAGCACTTGGACAGGAATTTTATTCCCAATAACAGACGAGGGCATGCGATTAATTAGAAAACAGGCAGTGAAAACCACTTCCAACCAAAAATGTCTTGGAACATTAGAGTGCAACATAATAGTTCTAGTAGCTTCAAGTAAATGCCTATTTTCCTTTCAGCAACTCCGTTCTGTTGGGGTGTGTAAGCACGTGATGTTTGTTGAATGGTACCCACAGAACGACAAAATAATTCAACATTTTTTTGAACAAATTCCAAGGCATTATCAGTGCGTAGAATTTTAATGGGCATACAAATTGAGTTTTAATTTCAGCAAAGAAGAACTTAATAGTAGGCAAGACTTGTGACCTGTCTTTCATCAGAAACAACCAAGTAGCACAAGAGTAATCACCAATGAACAGAATAAAGTATTTATTGCCTGACAAACTTGGAACATGACAACTGATAAGGACCCCATACATCAGCATGAACTAAATCAAAAATGTTTTTACTGCCAATCTGAGATTTTTTGGGAAAGACATTTCTAGACTGTTTGCCTAACTGACATGACTCGCATTGAAAACTGTGCGTTCCTACACCAGAAATAACATGTTTTATTTTATCAGTTGATGGATGCCCAAGTCTATAGTGCCACTATAATGCAGAAACAGAAGAAGACAATGTTGAAGGTAGAGTTGTAGTGCCAATCCGTTTCAAATCATCCAAATAGTAGAGTCCATCAGGTCCTTCATGCCACCCACCAATCTTCATCCTCGTGCGAAGGTCCTGAAAAACACAAGTACCCGATACAAAGGTCATACTGCAATTTAGGTTACGTACAATTTTACTGACAGATAACAAATTTAGCGGAAAATTGGGCACATATAGAGCAGATCTCAGAAGAACTTGTGCATAAATATTACCAATCTCAGACACAACAAATTTGGATCCGTCAGCAAGCATAACAACATTTTTAGGATAGGTTTAAGATAATTTAGAAAAAAGAGAACGATTGCCAGAGATATGTGAAGAAGCTCCATAGTCGATCACCCATTTGGTATTACCCGCACTAGAAGAGAAGCACTCAGAAAGGCAGAATCACAACCAGTGTAAGTTGCAACATGAGCTCCAGAATCCAGATTCAGCAGCAGAAGAAGAGGAAGCACCAATTTTTTCTAGCAGGAGGCGTTCCTCCTCTGAGCGAATGAACTTAGCAGTGGAGGAACTCGAGGTAGCAGTAGGAGTCTGAGAAGCACCCTCAGACGCAACATTGGCCCATGCAGGTGTGCCATGTTTCTTCCAGCACCTGTCCTCAGTGTGGTTGGTGCGACCACAAAAGTCACAGTACCGCTGAGCCGCAGTACTTCTAGAGACATCAACAGATGAACTACGACCAAGGGACCCACGTCCTCTACCCGAACCAGGAGGATAGTTGTCCTGAGGTCAGCCTCAACCCCGACCACAGCCTCGGCCAGCCATGGCAGCAAGAGCAGTAGTGTCACCAGTGTCAGAAGTCGGGTCAGATGAAGAAGCCGACATGCGTTGAAGACGGTGAAATGCACTCTCCAACATCGACAGTGGATCACTAGCAAGGATCTGATGAACCACTCCAGCGTACGAGTCAGGAAGTCCGCATAAGAACTGAACAACCTAAAGTTCCTGCCGTTTCCACTGCATAGTGGCTAAGTCAGTAGAAAGGGGATGGAGGTTCTCAAGTTCCGCCCAGAAGTCTTTGAAAGATGAAAAATAGTCAGCAATATCGGGCCCAAAAAAATGTAGACAGGTCAGCTGTTTATTCAAGTAAAACACCTTCTTCAGATTCTTGCTATGAGAGTAGGTATTGGCCAGTTGATCCCACATCTCCTTGGCAGTTGGGAGACGAAGAAGAGTAACACTGATGCGAGTTTCATTGCTGTTCAGGATCCACATCATCACAGTAGAGTCATCTTTGACCCAATCATCGTAAACTTTTTTATCCTTGGACTCGACAGGTATGAGCGGAGCAGGAGGTGGATCATGAATCAGATGGAAGTGCTTGCCTTGGGATTTTGCAAAAATCCCCATGGAGCAGACCCAGTGTTGATAGTCACTTGACGATGGAAATCCAAGTGGGAGGAAGCCATGGCCGAAAGAGTCCAATAGCAAAAAAAGCAGCCAAGAAAGAACAGCCTTGATTTTCCTTCTAGGCGGCATAAGACAACAAGGAACTGGAAGGACCAGATTACATGAAGACTACGCCGAGGCTCTGCAGATAACCCGGCGGCTTAAAGGCCGACGCGGGCAGAGAAGGAGGCTCTGGAGGCCCTCAAGATGGATGGCCGGCGGCGGCATGCAGCCGTGCTACCTGCGGCCAGCAGCCCAACGCCCGCAGTGGTAGGAACTGCCAGCGGCGGCTGCGGGGAGAGGGCGGGCCGGGGGGGGCAGCGGCGGGAAGAGAGGGAGAGGGAGGGAGGGGTGGGCGGCGGCTAGTAAGCCTGCTCTGGTGCCATCTTGAATTTTCTGTAAGGGTTAGGGTGCACAATGTGTGTATCCCGTATATTTATAAAAAGAACAATTACATATAGGTCCACATAGAATAGGAAGATAACAAGTGAATATAAAGATCTAAATAAAACATGATTTAACAGAAGAGTCTCATATAACGAGTTTGGAGGCTTAATATCTACAACTACATATTACCTTGAGAAGGGGCTGCGGTGTCCCTTAAAACCACAGCAACCATAAGAAAGAATTTTGAGCTGGTAGGAAATGACTTCTAAAAATGGTTTCTTTGTTGAGACCGTGATAAGTTGTACAGGCTATTGAAGATCCTGAAATTCTATAAAACTTTGCAAAGAGTGGGAATAGTCACTGCTAGGTTGTCTCTAATAGACTTTATATAGAATAGCTTTCTGTTAAAAGTTCCTGAAGCCCAGGTTTCGTAAACATTGATTATAAGCACTGCACTAAAAACATAGCAGATGGTACAGCTTTAAAGGATTTATAATGTATTCTTAGGTAATTTGTAAGCTGCAACAGAGTGATTATTCATGAAAGATAAGGAAAGGATCTGACGGAATGCACATTTAGCTGTCTGTGAGTTATTTTCTGTTCTTCTAACATGTTCTTTTCTTGTTTGCAGATAATGATTGGCATTTTATTTTTCCTCTTTGAGTTCTATGACGACCAGTTGCTTGCATTTCTGGTGTTGACTCTAGTGTGGCTCTGTGAATTATTCACTATGATCAGGTTAATATTCAGTTATGTCCATCCAAAATATCCTGCACACACATTTAGTAGAAATTACATTTTGTGAAATGATATGAACTGAGACATGTTTGACTTTCTTGCAGTGTTCGAACACCAATATCAATGCAGTTTTTCCCACGCTTCTTCCTCCTGTATTTTCTGATATTCCATATTTACTTCTTTTCTTATGCATATGGTATGGTCATCCTTCCTTTATTTGTTTGTAACATATCTTTTCGTTTCTACATAAAAATTATGTTTCCTCTGTCGGGAAAGTTCTAACTGTATTGTTTTGTTTAAAATATAGGATTTTCGTATTTGGCTTTCTCCACTACTGCAGCATTTATGCAGCACTTAATCCTGTTCTTTTGGAATCGCTATGAGGTAATTGTTTTATTATCCGCATCAAACTGGCTTATTTCTTGGCAATGTTATTCTGGTAATCCCTTTCGTACGTCTAATTTGTTTTGATTCTGAAAAATAATCCTCTAAAAAATGATGAAATGTCTGATTGAATAAAAGTGACTCTAATAGTTCATGGTCTAGTAGGTGTACAAGGGACTGGGTGAATTCCATCGGATAGAAAAATCATAGCAGTTCCAATCACGGATAATGCCTCTTGAAGGATCCTAACAGAGAAAAGGATGCAGACCATCCAGGGATAATGCTTCTCAAATCTGAACCATACAAGATCCTTAGATATGATGTTAAATGGATATTGTTCTACTGTTGACATAGTTTATACCTAAACTGAATGGAAGTGCAAGGAATCCTCAACCTGAATGAACGGAGGAGATTTGCTAGACTGCATAGTGTGCGATCAAAGACTTATACTCTTGTTTTGATTATGGTGATGATGGGCTCCAAGAATCAGGATATCCCTGTTTTTCAGGGCAATTGGATCATTTATCATACAGAAATTTCTTATGGTGTACGAGGCATGCCAGCCCTTATACAGGCCTGTTTGACGTTGTATAACCCCAAATTTTTTATTTCAATTTTTTTGGTTTTCCTTGTCACAATAGTCATTGAGAGTTTTTCCTCTTCAGAAACCTAGGATTTCCTTTTCCGTTTTCTAATTAGTTAGCTTCTTTTGTCGTTTTGGGTTCTTGTAGGATTTATGTATGCACTACCTCATAGTTAGCCAACCAAACAGCACTCTAGCAAAGTAGATCAATCAAGAGTTATTTTGGATATGCATTTCCCTTAATCTTGCCTCTTCATTCTTACGCCAATGTGCTATTATTAAAAAAAATCAAGTTTGGGTAGTGGAACTATAGAAATATTGTGTTATTTTCTGTTTCTACTGTGTTATGTTCTTTTGTATTAGTCCCATATTGCCTGCTTGTATGTATGTCTCAACTCTCTCTAGCTATATAAGAGAGTATCATGTACACCGTTTTACTCACTGAATAAACATACTCTTTTCCTCTCTATATGGTATCAAGAGCAGGTTACCCTTTTCCCCACCCATAAGCCCACCCATGACGTAAGTTTGTCACCCCCCCCTCCACCCGCCTGCCGCCAACCCCCCCCCCCCCTTCTTCCACCGCTGCCCACCGCCACCTTCCCCAGGCGCCGCCCTCCCCTGCCGCCACCCTCCTCCTTCTCCCCTCCACCCGCCGCTGCCCCCCCCCCCCCCCAAAGCGCCGCCGCCCCCCCCACAGCGCCGCCCCCCCCACAGCGCCGCCCCCCCCACAGCGCCGTCGCCCCCCCACCTCCTGCTCCCCGCCGTCGGCCCTTCCCTCACCTCCATAAACCACCACCCCACAACCTTCTCCCGTCTTTGGGTCCCTACGTTTCCGGCCGGCTGTCACTGGTTTTACCTCCTTTCGGTCTACGTTCGGGTGCTCGTCGGATCTACATTCGGACACCCACTGGCTGGTTAAGTTGAGAGTCTCTCCGTCTCACTGTTCTCTCTGCCTGCGCCTCATGTTGGAACGTTGAAGTTTCCTCATGACGGCGGAGGTTTCTCTATGCATATTCTACCCGATACGGGTCTTCTGATCTGACACGTCAGATCTCTACTGCTGCTATCTGCCCTTTGTGGGTTTCTTCTCTGATCTGCTTCTGCGCCGGCCGCTTCTGCCATGGCTTTCTCTGAGCCTCCCCAGTCTCTTTGCGTCACCACAGTGAAGCTTGACGGTGGCTCCAACTACCATCTCTGGTCGGCATCCTTTGTGCTATATGTCAAAGCACAAGGCCGGTATCACCATCTTACGGCTGAGCCTCCTGCTGCTCCTACTGCTGATTCGGATGACAAAATCAGACAAAGTTATGCACAGTGGTCCAAGGATGATTCTGGCGTCATGTCTTGGATCCTCAACAGTACCGAGCCTCGTATTAGCCAATCTCTTCTCTGCCTTCATGATGCGAAGGCTATGTGGGATCAACTGTCCCATGTTTATTCCCATCAGGAGAATCCAAAGCGCTTTTTTGAGATCTTCAAAATCTTGGCGAAAAAGGAGTTCTCCACTGACACTTCTATTGATGACTTCTACAACCAATGCTCGGCACTGTCGAATGAATTTGAACTCTACCACCCTTTGACGACGGACATCAAAATTGCTCAAAAACAACGCAACGAACTGCAACTGGTGCAGTTCTTGGCTGCACGTCCTGCCTCCTTTTCTGGTGTGGTTGACTAGATATTATCAAGCGACCCGCTACCGACTCTTCGGGATGTTCTCAAAAGAGTCCAACGTCTGCCATCCATGACTCCCACTTCTGTTGAGCTGCCTGCGCTTATTACTCGCTCTGCTGATTCTGGCCGTGGCCGTGGTCGCGGTCGTGGCCGTGGTGGTCGTCCTCCTCCCTCAGGAGGCCGAGGCTCTTCTGGACGTGGTGCTCCTCCCGGCCCTCGCTACTGCAACTGGTGTAGCCGGGATAATCACACTGAAGATCGTTGTTGGATTAAGCACGACAAGCCATCTTGGGCTAACCAGGCTGCTGCAGAACCTGCTGCTGATTCTACTACTGACACTCCTACTACTACAGCAAACACCGACTGGTTATGTTTAGAGTTCGAAAAGATGTTCCAGGAACGTCTTGCGCAGATGCCATCCTCATCTACTTTCGGACCTTTTGCCATGTTTGCTTCTCCATCGTCTGGTAACAAACAATGGTGCATTGACTCAGGAGCATCCACTCATGGCTGGTGATCTTCACCTTTTTTCGAGTCTCAATAAAACTACTCCTATAACTTTTGTTACTGTTGCAAATGGATCCAAAACTACTGTTCATGGCACTGGCATGGTTCCGCTGTCACCAAATTTGCACTTGAATTCTGTTTTATATATTCCAAAGTTTCCTATTAATTTATTGTCAGTCAGTAAGATGATTAAACAACTCAAGTGCTCTATTAAATTTGATCCTTCTGGCTGTGTTTTGAAGGATCTCCGCACGAAGACGAGGATTGGTTCGGGCCATGAAGGACCGGATGGGCTGTATTACTTGGATGGACCTCCTACTACTGCGGCTCTGCTTTCTACTTCAGTGTCAGGATTACAGTGGCACTTTCGCCTGGGTCATCCATCTGCTGCCAAATTAAGACATTTATTTCCTACTAGATCTGAGAATAATTTTTCATGTGAAACTTGTGTTTTGGGCAAACAAACTCGATCTGTTTTTCCAGCTAAGAAAACTATTACTTCTAAAGAAATCTTTGACTTGGTTCATGCTGATATTTGGGGACCATGCTTTGTATCCAGTCACTCTGGTGTGAAGTATTTTATGACCTTTATTGATGATTATTCTCGCACCACATGGTTGTTTTTGCTTAAAGGTCGGGATACTGTGTTAGATACCATTCGCACCTTCTTTGCTGAAATTCACACACAATTTAATCGACCCATTAAAATTTTTCGTACTGATAATGCTATGGAATTCATGCAACAATCTGTTACATCCTTTTGTGCTGATCGTGGAACCATACATCAGACTTCTTTCCCTTACACACCGCAGTAAAATGGCGTTGCTGAACGAAAAAACCGCCATCTTCTTGAGGTTGCTCGCACCCTTCTTCTACATTATAAAGTACCCCAACACTTCTGGCCTGAAGTTGTCTCTACATCATGCTATCTTATCAATCGCATGCCTTCTTCTGTTCTGAAAAATCAGGTCCCATATACTATTTTGTTTCCTGATAAACCCTTATTTTCTTTGCCTCCTCGCATTTTTGGGAGTACTTGTTTTGTGAAAATTCTTCGTCCTGGCCTCACTAAACTTGATGCTCGCTCGGTCAAATGTGTGTTTTTGGGATACTCCCGTACTCAGAAAGGTTACCGCTGTTTCGATCCTATCAAAAAACAATGGTTAGTTAGTGCGGATGTGACCTTTTTTGAGCATATGCCTTATTTTTCTACTGCTGGTGAAAAATTGTCGGATGACATTATGGCTCCCACTCCATTACCTTTAGTTATTGAAGAACCTCATGATGTGCCTCAAGAACGCCCATTGCAAGTCTATCAGCGCAGGTCAAAGAACATTAACGCTTTTGAAGCCCCGGCCGAACCAAATCCTGCGTCTGCAGATGATCCACCGTCCACTGAGGTATTTTCTGACCTAGATCTTCCTATCAGTTTACGAAAAGGCGTTCGCTCCTGTACTCAGCATCCTATCAGTAATTTTTGTTCGTCTGACAATCTCTGTGGTAGCTTTGCTTGTTTTACTTCTGCTTTGTCTGCTGTGACAATTCCTAAATCAGCTAAAGAGGCACTGTGCCATCCTGCCTGGAAACATGCTATGGAGCAAGAAATGCAAGCACTTTGTGATCAACAGACTTGGGATCTGGTTGAGCGTCCTTCTTCGTGCCACACTGTTGGATGCCGCTGGATTTTTACTATTAAATACCAACCGGACGGTACCATTGAACGCCTGAAAGCCAGATTAGTTGCAAAAGGATATACTCAAACATATGGGGTTGATTATTTTGAAACATTTTCTCCAGTCGCCCGCTTAAATTCTGTCCGCATTCTAATCTCTGTTGCTGTGAATAAAGACTGGCCTCTGTATCAACTTGATGTCAAAAACGCTTTTCTCTATGGAGATCTACAGGAGGAGGTCTACATGGAGCAACCTCCGGATTTTGTTGCTCAGGGGGAGTCTGCTTCTAAAATCTGCAAACTCAGACAGGCGATATATGGTCTGAAACAAAGTCCACGAGCATGGTTTGACAAGCTCAGTCAGATCTTGATTACCTTTGGTTTTCGGCGTTCACAATCTGATCATTCTGTGTTTATTCGTAAAACTGCAGCAGGACTTGTCATACTTATTGTATATGTTGATGATATTGTCTTATCTGGCAGTGACAATGCAGGGATACATGCAACCAAACAACATTTAGCACAACACTTCATCACCAAAGACCTAGGAAAATTACGATATTTTCTAGGTATTGAGGTTGCTAGATCTTCTGCAGGTCTATGCTTGTCACCGAGAAAATATGTTCTTGATCTCTTGCAAGAGACTGGTATGCTGGGCTGCAAGCCAGCCAATCACTCCTCTGGATCCCAATATGAATTGGGATGATGATACCTCCCCTCCTTATGCTGATCGCCACCAGTTCAGGAAACTGGTTGGCAAATTTATCTATTTGACTGTCACTAGAGCTGATCTGGCAGCTGTTGTAGGTTTCATAAGCCGGTATCTTGATACACCCCGGCAATGCCACTGGGATGCTACCTGTCACATCTTACGATATCTCAAAAGCTCTCCAGGGAAAGGTCTTTTGTACAAAAAATATGGCCACTGCAATTTATCTGGTTTTTCTGATTCTGACTATGTAGAAAGTTGATCTGACAGAAAATCTACATCTGGATATTGCACTTTTATGGGAGGAAATCTGGTTACTTGGCGCAGCAAAAAGCAGACAGTTGTTGCCCGGTCAAGTGCAGAGGCAGAATATAGAGCTATGGCTCATACTGCATGTGAGCTCCTGTGGGTCCGTGGCCTTCTGAACGAATTTGATATCACATCTTCTAGCCCTATTTCTATGTTCTGCGACAATAAGGCATCTATTTTCATTGCGAGCAACCCCACCTTCCATGAAAGAACCAATCATATTGAGGTTGACTGCCATTTTGTTCGGGAGAAAGTTCTATCTGGACACATGTGCACTCCATATCTCAGTACTGAGAAGCAGCTTGCAGACATCTTCACTAAAGTTCTACCTAAAGCTCGCTTCCAGACTCTGATTGACAAGCTGGGCTTATTCGACATCTACGCTCCAGCTTGAGGGGGAGTATAGAAATACTATGTTATTTTCTGTTTCTACTGTGTTATGTTCTTTTGTATTAGTCCCATATTGTCTGCTTGTATGTATCTCTTAACTCTCTCTAGCTATATAAGAGAGTATCATGTACACCGTTTTACTCACTGAATAAACAACTCTTTTCCTCTCTATAGGAACAATGTAGTTATTATATATTGGGCTTATCCCTTATTTATTTATGTTCTTTTGGTGCCATAATGGTGAATCACACCTTTGTGGGTTAGTCTAGCCTTATATTAGAAAGGCTTTGTAATCTTGCTTTTATCACGAATATAGAATTACCTTCTCAACATTAAATTGTTTCAACTCCTAATTCCCTCCGTGAGCCAAACCACCGGCTTGCCAATATTGCCGCCATAATCAGTATATATGTCTTGATCAATCTGTCTAAATGTACATAACCAAATTACCAATCATGACCATATCAGAACAAGTTAGGGAAACAAAGGCCGAGGCACAACCTAAAGAATTAGGCTTGGAAGTCTCATGGCAACTTGGCAAGTAGAAACTTGTTGTTCCCATTTCGGCTTAATTTCCTCTCAACTCATTTGTACATGATTTTAAGCTACAGTAAGAGTGATAACACTAAGAATCGGAATTGGCACTAGTGCAGTGTCCTAGTCTTGAGGAGGAAATGATTTCACAACCATGAACATGTCTATGACTGGAAGAAAACATCAATGCAGATGACTTGGTAGGTAGTGCACTTGACTCGTAACTAAATGGGGTCTAAAGCAAGCAAATAAACTAGTTAAAAATCATATCACTGCCTTTGCAAATTTTTTGAAGCATTGCTCGGGGGTGAATAATACATTAGCTCACAGGGACTATGAAAGTAGCAAAGTGATTAGCCAGAGAAAATGGCTTATGATGACTTAAGGTATGGTATGCTTAGACACTTCTAAATTTTAGTATTTCAAGATGGATTCTCCTTAGAGAATACGTTCGGACCATAGACAACTAAGCCATATTGTTGATCTATGGTCCATCAAGGAATTAAATGACCGATACCGACGCCGTTTCGACAGCTTGGGTATAGATATTTACAGGTATACCGACGGAAATATCGACAGATGCAATCCTGGCCATACCGACGCCAAAATGAACGAATTAAATCATGAAATTTTACAGGCATGGTCTCAACACCTAGATGCAACGTTTTATGCAATAAAATTCTATATTGGGTATGTGGGGGGAGGGGGGTCAATCATGTGTGAGTTAAGGAATATGTCCTGTTTTTTGGAGATTTCGATGAAGGATATCGATGACAAAATGCAAGAATTAAGATCTAAAATTTTACTAGCACAATCTATAAACTCATGTTAACACACTTATGCAATAATATTCAATTTACAACAAACATATAACAACGTAGTAAATTACTAACTCACATCAGTTGTATGTTGAGTGGCGCGCTGGTTCTCTATACAATATGTTGTTGATATGCTCCACATATTGCTCCCATGTCATGTAACTTCTGTAAGACTTGTTGTATGAAACAACATGTTCCTCATACACTTCAGGATTGGCAAACTGTATCATCCCAAACTTCGGAAAATGTACTTCCAAATCTTTTAGATATTTTTCCTTTGTTGCTGAAATGGAGGGAGGTTGAGTAGAAGCAGGTGGAGGTGCCCTTGCTCGAGGAGCTTGAGGTTGAGTAGTTGTAGAAGCAGGAGGAGCCCATGTTTGAGGAGCTTGAGGTTGTAATGGATAACCGGCAATAGGATAAATTGTAGTATGCCCACCACTCCATGTTTGACCTCCATCACCAGAGTATGCTTCGGTGTTCACCCGAAAGCATATATAAGGGCTACGGACAGAGTATGCTTCGTGATATCCCATACCAGGTCCAAGTTCTAATTGTAATCTTAGTGGTGGTTCAGCATGATATCCAGGATACCTATGTTGGGGCTGACATGGGTATGGAAGTGTCTGCCCAAATAGCATATCCCCGAATGATTGTTGAGATTGAGAGTCAGATATGCTCATGTTATCCATTGAATCAGCAAGATCAGAATGATGATCACTTTGGCTATGATATGCACCGCTGTAATCTTTCCCAGTTCGAGTTTTTCTTCTTTGAAAGCTTTTTTTAGCCATGGGATTTCCCTGTTCTTGTGGAGGTGCAGCCCTAGTAACATCATGACTAACATAAGGCCGGTCATCATTTTGAGGATCAACAGCTGGAGGATATTCTGGAGAGCGTTGGTTGCGATTATCACCATCATTGCCGCCATCATCAGACTTAGATTTAGAACCAGATGTAGAAGAAGAATCTGAGCTACCTAATTGTTCTTCCACTTCTCTATTGATTTCCATATCAGTATCAACATGTGCAGCTTCAGGATCAAGTCTTTCAGGCGGGGCATCAATAATAATATCATCACCATTATTTTCATCAAATTGCTCTTCTATATATGGATCTGGACGTCCATCTAAACTATCAAGAACAAGACGGCCTATCTCATTCATCCATTCCTCTAAAGGATTTTCTGAATCATCCTCCAGTCCTCTACGTCTTTCAGTATTAAAAGTATATGCGGTGTCAATGGGATCATGGACAACAGCAAAATCCACTTCCTTGTAGTTGGCATCACGTATTGCTCTAGCCCTCAACCGCATGTTGTAATGAACGTATACAAGATCCCTCAACCTGTTTGCACCAAGTCTGTTCCTTCTCTTGGAGTGTATCAGATTGAAAGTGCTCCAGTTTCTTTCACAACCCCCTGCAGATGTTGTTTGAGAAAGGATGCGAATAGCCACTTTTCTTAAATGAGTGGCACCTGTTCCTTTCCAAACCCACCACTCACAAGGATCACCTGCATTGCGGTCAGCAACCGCTTTTGGATGGCCAAAGCATCCAATGCTTTCACGAAACTGGCGCAACTGCAAAAATAATATATACGATATTAAGATGATGAAATCAAAGGAAAGAATAATGAGAAATAAAGAATGTAACTAAGTCATATAATTATATACCTCTTCCAGTACTAGCAGTCGCTCTTCTGGAGAGGTAATGAACCTGTTAGTGACTTCTCTCACTGCATTCATTAGAGTCGCATTCAAGCCTAGTGTTCGTGAGTATTGAAACCTCGGATTCAAATAGTAAGCTGTCACAAATATAAATAAGGAAATTAGAATGACATTTTATTGTAGACAAGTATGAATTAGACCAATAATTTAGAAGTTAGAATATAATTGAGTCATTGAGAGAATCATATACTTGCTTTATGCAATGGATGCAAAAGCATATTTGTCCAACGCTTCTCATAAATTTTTATGTACTGCTCATTGGACCTAGGAGCTGCTTCTTTGATATTGTCCACCATTGAGGTCATTGCATCATAAAGGAAAGGCATTGTTGCAGTTTTGTCACCATCTACGAGCCTCAATACTTTGACAATGGGTTCCATTATTTTCAGCACTCTAGTAACCTTATCCCAAAAAGGTCGGCTGGCAATCAACTCCTCAATTCTTCTGCCAACAGGGGTGTTGTGTTCCTTCATGGAGGTCCACTCCACTCCATTGAAGAGCCTCCTAAGTCCATCCTTTTTGGACTTTAACGATTGTAAGGAAAGAAAATTTGTTGCAAATCTAGTTGCCCCTGTTCTAATAAGATCACCACCATAGTACTCAGGTCGCCTCATGGCATTTAGCAGAAAAGAATGGTTGTAGATGAACCCCGTTATCAACCTACCATCAATGACAACAAATTTGATGAAATTAATTGATCCCATGTCCTTCAGAATGAGATCTATGTAGTGGGCAACACGTGGTGTCCAGTAGACCGGATATTTCTTCATTAAACTCTCGCCGGCCTTCTTAAAGGCAGTAGCATTATCAGTAACAATCTGCACCACATTCTCTACACCAATTTGCTTCATGTATGTCGTCATTAATTTCTTTAGGTATCTGTGGTTCCTGACCTCACCTGAAGCATCAACAGAATCTAGAAAAACTGTGGATCCACGACAATATGCAAGAAAGTTGATAATTTGTCTTCTATTTCCACTAGTCCACCCATCACACATAAGCGTGACACCATATTCATCCCACATGCGTTTTTGGTCTGAAATCCATGCTTGTAGATCCTTCTTCTCTAGTGGAAGATACTTGTTCATTATTTCATATGAACTGGGGGCCTTGATGCCCCTACCAGACTCCCCTATCACATCTACCATATGCTGCAGATAGGGTTCAGTTGCAACATGTGCAGGTATACCATGAGCAAAGAAGAACTTACCCACTGCCTTGCCAACCTTTTCTTTTGCACCAATAAACATTGCTTTGAGGCCTTTTTGCCTAGCCTCAGGCTTCCTAACCCCTGGTTCATCAACATTCCTCAATCTCACACTTGCAGAACGGAAAAGTGTATCAATGCCTCCTTTCTTCCTTTTACCATAACTAGCTCGGTCTTCATCATCGTCATCTAGGTCAACAACAGGAATACGTGCAGTCCCACTGCCTCCACCTGCACCAGATGGCCCATACCTCCTTGTAATTGGAGCTGCCTCCTCCCTTTCCCACTCACTTCTACGAGAATCTGTAATAGCACGTCTATACATACGACATGAATAAGCTGTATCACATTCAGGAGGATATCCAATATCATCATCAGATTCAGCAGAAGAACCTGTGGGCCTAACATCAAATAATGTATCTGTATAAGCCCTTTCAACCTCCTTCATCTTATGTTGTTTTTGTTTCTTTGCGGCCACGAGTTTCTTGAAATCATCTCTAACACTTTGGGGACACCTTTGGCACATTGCCACATTTTTGTCACCACCAGTAATGTGACGGTTAAATCTAGTAATCCCCCCTCCACCAAGTGTCTTCTTGCAGTAATTGCAAATTATCTTTCTCCCCTCAGCAGGTGTGCAATGATTCCATGCAAAATCCACATCCTTAGCTCCAACATTACCGGCCCCAACACCCTCACCATCGCTTGAAGACATCTTCTCAAATCAAAAGTCAACACTGCAAAAAGACAAAGACAAACAAAAATTAGGTGTATGAAATTAATAACCCATTAAGTTGCAAGAAATGAAGAAATTATTCTATTTTATGTATTATAGAATAAAAAATAATACTTTAACTGTATAAATGTTACATGTATCTATAGAAGCAAACGCAATATTTTTTAAGATTTTTATTAACAAGAAAAAAGGGTTAAATAAATAAAAAAAAGTCTGAAATTATTTTAAAAAATAAAAAATCTGTCATTTATCAAGTATTATGGCAAGTGATGTGTTACAAATTACTCATTCCATCTTATATTACACTAACACACATATATCTGTAGAAAAAAAATGCATTTTTTTTTAATTTTCAGCATTTTTAATAAATGAAAAAACGAAAAATATATTTATTTGTACTATATTTTTGTTTGTATTTGTTCTTATTAGTATTTGGTACAACTTTTTTTATTACACCTAAGTTAGATACCTATTATTAATAGTACTTATTGTATTATTACGAATTTTATATTAATTAGTGAAATTATGTGATAATATTAATTAATAGTAGTAGATCTAGTGATACATTAGTATATCTACATAAATTAATCATAGATCTATTGTTAAATAGCATTAATCCTAAGTTTTTAGGAGTAGATCTAGATTTTGGGTGTATTTAGAGAATTTGGAGAAGTTCTATGGAGAAAATAGAAGAAAATAGAGAGGGGAGGGGTTAGAGAAGATGAGAAATGAAAGAAATTAAGAAAACATACCTTGATCGGGGCTGATTCGAGCTCCAAGGAAAGAAATCGCCTCTAATCTCCAAGAAACTCCACTCAAACAGCAGCAACAAGCTCAGGTTTGCAAATATCAGAATGTCGGGCGGCATACCGCCTGTATCGCCCCGTAAGTTGGGCTTTTTGCAGCGGTAACCTCGGTTTTCGGCGGTAAGTGGTTGTATTTAGCGGTAAGTCCACCGGTATACCGATATTTGCGGTACTAGCGGTAGACTTGCTCAAACCGATACCCGATGGCGTCGGTATCGGTATTTCGACCGGTATACCGGCGATATCGTCGATATTTCATTCCTTGGGTCCATGCTATAGAGAAACCATGAGAGTTGTGGCCCTCGCGGGAACCTTCTCACACCATTGTTTTAAAGTATGTTGTCATTAGCTTCGTCCTTGCTCGAGCTAGGTCAAAAAGGTGTGCAAGACGTCCATAAAGTGGACATAGATCCAAAATGAAAAGACTTTGTTTGGTTTTGGGTCTTCTAAAATAATAAAAGACGGAAACTTGTTGTATTAAGAAGAGAAAACCCTGCTCCTATAAACATGATTTAGGGAAGCATGCAAGATACAACCTAACTCTAATGACCAAGACATACTTGGGCCCATAATATAAAACACTTAATAACATAAATAAACGGACTCTCTAATAGGTCTTATTTACTATCTTGTTTGACAAATAACATTGAAAAGACGAGTTCGTCAGAATCTAAACAAAAACAACCCAAGCTTCAACTTCCACCACCTTCCTATAGTAGACACCCATAAAATAGCAATGGTTCTTGTTGTATTTTATGGGTCCTCTAAAATAATAAAAGACAGAAACTTGTTGTATTAAGAAGAGAAAACCCTGCTCCTATAAATAGTGTGAAAAGAGGTGAGGGGGAGAGGAGACGAAACACCGAGAGATTTGTCGGCTGCAAGGAGCAGCTTTCTTGAGAGGGCAATAGACGTCTCGCTTCTTTTTATATATTAGGGTAAGATACATTGTGGTACAAAGGAGAAAATGATAGAAAAACAATAAAACAAATAATATAATGAAAATAGAACCAGGTGGCAGATTGCAGATTTCCGCCGCTGTGACAATCTTGATACCATCGACAGGACTGTCGATGGTATCGACATAATGATGTTCTGTCATTGTGATAATCTCGATACCATCGACCTCCTGTCGGTGGTATCGACGGGGATGCATGTTGTTTCACACTCCCCCTCAAGCTGGAGAGTACACATCTTGTATGCCCAGCTTGCCACATAATCTCTAAAAAGCTGCTGGACCCAAAGGCTTTGTCAAGATATCTGCCAGTTGATCTTCAGACTTGACGTATGGCGTCACAATAGTGCCATCTTTGATTTGATCACGAATAAAATGGCAATCAACCTCTATGTGCTTTGTACGCTCATGAAAGATAGGGTTCCTAGCAATGTGTATAGCAGACTGATTGTCACACTTGAGCTCCATAGAAGACATGATAGTGATTTTTAACTCAGAAAGAACAAATTTGACCCATTGTAGTTCACAACATGCATGGGCCATAGCACGGTATTCAGCCTCAGTACTGGATCTAGCTACCACATGCTGTTTTTTGCTTTTCCAAGTAATCAAATGATCACCTAGGAAAGTGCAATAGCCTGATGTAGACCTTCTATCAGTATGATCACCAGCCCAATCTGCATCTAAATACCCTGTGAGAGTCAAAATAGATGGAGTCACCTTAGGTTTAGAATATGTGATCCCCTTACCAGGAGCACTCTTCAGATATCTTAGAATCCGACAAACTGCTGTCTAGTGTGACTGTCGTGGTGAGTGCATATGCTGACTCACAACGCCTACAACAAAAGAAATGTCAGGTCGTGTAACAGTCAGATATATTAGCTTGCCAACTATTCTCCTGTAATATCCTGGATCTGAGTACTCAACATCATCAACCGTCTCCTTGATGTGATAATCCATAGGAGTAGATACCGGTTTAGATTCAGTCATGCATGTCTCCTGTAGTAAGTCAAGCACATATTTCCTCTGAGATAGGTTGACACCTGCATGAGATCTAAGCACCTCAATGCCCAGAAAATATCTCAGTTTACCCAAATCCTTCGTTTGGAAGTGTTTCTGTAACCCTTCCTTCACACGAGATATGCTTGGAGAGTCACTGCCAGTAATCACTATGCCATCAACATATACAACAATAATGATAGAGCCACAAGAAGAGCTAGAGTAGAATAAAGAATGATCAGTCATGGAGCGAGAGAAACCCATCTGGAGTACAACCTCACTGAGCTTGTCGAACCAAGCTCGAGGAGACTGTTTCAGCCCATATATGGCTTTCTTCAATTTACACACTTTCTGACACTCCCCCTGAGCAACAAACCCAGGAGGTTGCTCCATATATACCTCTTCCTCTAGGTCACCATGTAGAAAGGCATTCTTAATATCAAGCTGAAATAGGGGCCAATCAAAGGTAGTAGCCAGAGAAATAATGATCCGGACAGAGTTTAGACGAGCTACTGGAGAAAAGGTCTCAAAGAAATCAACTCCATAGGTCTGTGTGTAGCCTTTTGCTACCAATCTGGCTTTCAACCTCTCAACAGATCCATCCGGATTATGTTTAATGGTGAAAACCCATCTGCAACCCACTACTTTCTTCCCTGCAGGTAAGTCAACAAGATTCCATGTGCCATTATGCAAAAGGGCTGACATCTCAAGCTGCATTGTTTGTTTCCAACCACTGTCCTTCATAGCATCATAGTGATCCCTTGGTATATCAACAGAATCAATCCCAATAGCAAATGTGCGGGCCTGCTTAGATAAGTGTGACAGACAACACACATTTGTAATAGGATGTCTAATAGTACAAGAACGAACACCTTTCCGAACAGCAATAGGAAGATCAAGATCTGATGCTTCTGTAGGAATCTCGTGAGTAGAAGACGATGAGGAAGGCTCAGGGACTGGTGTCGCTACCTCTTCTGGATCTTGTCTGCCTCACCTACTATAAACATGTGGCAACTGCTGAATAACAGGCCTGTCAGCTGCCTGCTCGTCCTGAATAAAAGTATAATCAAGAATAATGGGTGGCGCTCCCTGACTCTGCACAGATGGTGCCACTCTCTCACTCTGAAAATCTGGTGGCACTCCCTCTCTCAACTGCTCCCCCTTATTCATAGCATTGGAGAAATACAGAGTGGTCTCATGGAAGGTAACATTCCTAGACACAAACATGCGACGAAGACTAGGACAGTAACACTTGTATCCTTTGCTAGTACTAGAATAACCAAGGAACAAAGTTTTAATAGACCTAGGAGAAAGTTTGTCAACCTTAGGGTCAAAATTATGGACAAAAGAAGTGCAACCAAACACTCTGAGGGGAACAGAGAAGGGCTGGTCCGTGGGCTGTAACACAGAGAAAGGAGTTTGTCCTTTGAGAACGGAGGATGGTTGTCTATTGATTAAGAAGCAAGCAGTTAACAAAGCTTCAGACCAGAATTTCTTAGGCACATTGGATTGAAACATGATCGAACAAGCAATATCAAGAAGATGACGACTTTTCCTCTCAGCCACCCCATTTTGCTGAGGGGTGTGAGGACGAGACGTGCGATGGATCATGCCCACAGAACTACAAAAATCAGACATAGCCTTTTGAACATACTCTAAAGCATTATCAGATTGGAGAATTTTTATATTGCAATCAAACTGAACCTTTATTTCTTTATGAAAATGTTTCACAATAGATAGCACAGACTCTCGGCTTTTGAGAAGGTAGACCTATGTCATGCGGGAAAAATCATCCACAAAGGAAATAAAATAACAAAAACCATTATAACTCTGGTCTTTAACAGGACCCCATACATCACTGTGGACTAACTCTAAAGGACAAGATGCCTGCTTATTGACACGACTGGGATAAGACAACCTATGATGTTTTCCCAGCTGACATGACTGACACTCTAAAGATGACACTTGGGACAACTCAGGTTCCAACTTCCACAAGCTTTCCAACGACGGATGTCCATATCTGCAATGCCATAGTAAGGGGGAACCACTCAACAGGACGGATGGAGCTGGAGTAGATACTGGGCGAGGCAGATTGTCACCGTGGAAAAGGTAGAGATCACCTTTCCTAGGCCCCCAACCAATCGTCCTCATACTCTTGAGATCCTGTAAAACAAAACAAGAAGGCCCAAATGTTACTGTACATTTTACAGTGTCAACCAATTTTGCAACAGAAAGAAGATTAAAAGGAAACTCAGGCACAAAGTGTACAGATTTCAGATCAATCTTTGGTGTTAGAGAGACAGATCCACTAGCTAGCACTCTCCTCAGTGAACCATCTGCCGGTGTGACAGATTGGTGAGGAATATATGAGTCAATAGATTGGAGCAATCTCTTCATACCAGTCATGTGTTGTGATGCGCCAGAGTCAACTACCCAAGATGTAGTAGAGCCAGAAGTTATGAGAGATGTAGCCTGATTACCCGCAGTAGATGCCAGGTTTGCTGATGATGAAGACGAAGATCCCACACTCATGTGCTGCGTAGCCTGAATGAATCGATCATACTCCTCCTGAGTAAGAGTGATGTCGGTCCCAGAATTGGTGCCCACAGCTGAAGACGGAGAGGAATCTGTAGAAGTGGCACAATGTGATGCCCCCACAGGAGGTGCAACATGTCTCCCATGTTTCTTCCAACACTTCTCCATTGTATGTCCCAGTTTGTCACAGAAGGTACACTTCGGACGTGTCCCACATCCTTTGCCCGTACCAGGTCGTCCTCCTCTCACCGCAGCAGCTACGGATGCATGAGACTCCCCAGAGGATATAGTAGAGACAGGATTAACAGACTCAAAAATAGACTGTTGAATTCTCGAATATGCTTCTACAAAACTTGGCAATTTATCAGAAGTCAGAATGACGCTCCGGGCAGAACTGCAAATGGAATTAAGCCCGGATAGAAATTTAGCAGTGATCAAGTCGTCTCTATCTTTGATCTGTGCAGCAGCTGTCACAGGATGATAATAGCTCAGCTCCTGAGCAAGTGCCTAAATAGCTCCAAAGTATTCCTCAAGGGACCTATCACCCTGCCTCTTAACAAATAGACGATCATATATCATGAATAGCCGAAGAGCATTCTTCTCCTAGGAATAGTGCTGCTTCACTATGTCCCATATCTCTTTAGCTGTAGTATAGAACATAAACCTAGCCGCAATTGCAGGTTCCATACTATTCCATAACCAAGTCTTCACAAGACTGTCATGACGCTTCCATTCAGCGTATCCTTTATCAGTAGTGTCCAGGGGACCCGAGTCAACATGTCTCGCCTTATCGCAAGATTCCAAGACAGTGTGAACAACGTTCATCCATAGTAGATAGTTTTTCCCATTGAGTTTGATGGTAGGATAGGTGACGCCTCGTCGTAGGAAATCTCGGTGTCCTCCATTCTAGACGGGAACTCAGTGACGGATTGATACGTGTCACAGAGAAAGTTGAGGTGACGGATAGATACACGTCACAGAGATAGATGGGGTGACAGAGAGATACACGTCACAACCAAAAAGGAAAGGATAAATGCGTTACTGACGCATTCACAGCCTCCAATCAATTTTCCTAGTCACACATGAAGGAGATGTGACTAGGAGTCCAACCGTCGGGTGACGAGTCCTTCGATTTAGATTTTAGACGGCCGTCGAATCATCCGAAGACCCCAAACAACTTGTGGTGGAGTCTACGGCAGTGTTGGAGATCTACCGAAGACCCAACGTAGAAGGATATAACCCTGTAAGCTCGGTGCCTCACTCCAGATCGGCAGATGGGCTGCAGCCGGACGGCGGCGCCGCCGGCACGGAGAGAAAGAAAGAGGAGCGTTGTCGGCAAAGAGAAAGGGAGAAGCGGTGGCGGAAGGAGAGAGATGCCCTAGATCGAGCTCTGCTCTGATACCATGTGAAAAGAGGTGAGGGGGAGAGGAGACGAAACACCGAAAGATTTGTCGGCTGCAAGGAGCAACTTTCTTGAGAGGGCAATAGCCGTCTCACTTTTTATATATTAGGGTAAGATACATTGTGGTACAAAGGGGAAAATGATAGAAAAATCATTAAATAAATAATATAATGAAAATAGAATCAGGCGGTAGATTGCAGATTTCCGCCGCTGTGACAATCTCGATACCATCGACAGGATTGTCGATAGTATTGACAAAATGATGTTCTGTCGCTATGATAATCTCGATACCATCGACCTCCTGTCGATGGTATCGACAGGGATGCAGGTTGTTTCACAAATAGGATTTAGGGAAGCATGCAAGATATAACCTAACCCTAATGACCAAGACATACTTGGGCCCATAATATAAAACACTTAATAACATAAATAAACGGACTCTCTAATAGGTCTTATTTACTATCTTGTTTGGCAAATAACATTGAAAAGACGAGTTCGTCGGAATCTAAACAAAAACAACCCAAGCTTCAACTTCCACCACCTTCCTATAGTAGACACCCATAAAATAGAAATGGTTCTTGTTGCCACTTACTTCTCCACGTTGTCGCCTCCCTCGTTGGCCATCCTCGCTCTAACTACCCTACAGGGTCCCGTACTTGCTCCTAACAGTCCCCCTTACACAGAGTTTGGAACCGCAAATCCGAGGGTCTGTAAAAAGCTTCCTTCATCAACTATCTCAATATTCCCATCATGTGCCACTATTAGCAATCATGGTGAATTAGGAAGAATTTAGTACATTCATGACACATGGAAGATCAACTTGTTGAACTCTGCTTACACATGCTGGCTTTTGCCAGCAACATTTGATCTTCAACATCTTGATCTCATCTTGCGATGACATGAGGATCTCGACGTCCACCTCCAGCATGTTGGAACAATGACCCTCACCCACCACCCAAGGAATTAAATGCCGATACCGACGCCTTATCGACGGCGTGGAAATAGATATTTACAGGTATACCGACGGAAATATCGACAGATGCAATCCTGGACTTATCGACGCCTGAATGAACGAATTAAATCATGAAATTTTACAGGCGTGGTCTCAACACCTAGATGCAACGTTTTATGCAATAAAATTCTATATTGGGTATGTTGGGGGGGGGGTCAATCATGTGGGAGGTAAGGAATCAGTCCTTTTTTTAGAGATTTCGATGAAGGATTTCGATGACAAAATATAAAAATTAAGATCTGAAATTTTAGTAGCACAATCCATAAACGCATGTTTACACACTTATGCAATAATATTCAACTTACCACAAACATATAACAACATAGTAAATTACTAAGTACTAACTCACATCAGTTGTACGTTGAGTGGCGCGTCGGCTGCTGATAAGGATATTGTTGTTCTACATATTGCTCCCATGTCATTAAAGCTCTATACGATTTGTTGTATGTGACAACATGCTCCTCATATACTTCAGGATTCACATACTGCATCATCTCAATCTTTGGAAAATGTTCTTGGTAAATCTTTGAGATATTGAGCCTTGTTTGCTGAATTCCTGGGAGGCTGAGAAGAAGCGGGAGGAGGTGCGGGTGCCCTTGCTCGAGGAGCTGGAGGTTGAGGAAAAGGAGGTTGTAATGGAACTCCGGCAATAGGATAAATTGTAGTATGCCCACCACTCCATGTTTGCCCGAAATCACCAGAGTATGCTTCGGTGTTCACCCAAAAGCATCCATAAGGGCTACAGACAGAGTATGCTTCATGATATCCCATACCAGGTCCAAGTTCTAATTGTAACCTTGGTTGTGGACCTTGTGGTTCAACTTGATATTTCTAGTACTTATTGTATTATTACTAATTTAATATTAATTAGTGAAATTATATGATAATACTAATTAAAAGTAGTAGATCTAGTTATAAATTAGTAGATCTACATATAATATTCATAGATCTAATGTTAAATAGCATTAATCCTAAGTTTTTTGAAGTAGATCTAAGATTTGGGTGTATTTAGAGATTTTTGGAGAGATTTTATGGTGAAAATAGAAGGAAATAGATAGGAGATGGGTTGGAAATGATGAAGAATGCAAGAAATCAAGAAAACATACCTTGATTACAGCTTATTTGAGCTCCAACGAAGAAAATTGCCCCAAATGAGTAAGTTCTTTCACTCCAACAGTAGCAGCAGGTCACACTCGCAAATGTCGGCATACCGGGGCGGTATACCGCCCATATCGCCCATAAGTGGGGCATTTTACACTGAACCCCCCACTTACCGCCGAAAACCGGTCTGTTTTACCGGTAAACCCACCGGTTTACCGAAATTTGCGGGAGCAACGATTGATATGCGTAAACCGATGCCAGGTTGGCTCGATATCGGTATACCGAGCGGTATACCGACGATATCGTCGATATCTTCTTCCTTGCCACCAGCTTACCATCCTAAATGGGCGGCTAAGTTGGATGTTCCACATTACAATGGAAAGGGTCATCCCAAACTACCAGGAACAAGGTGACCGATACCGACGCCATTTCGACAGCTTGGAAATAGGTATTTGCCGGTATACCGACGGAAATACCGACAGATGCAATCCTGGCCGTTTCGACACCAAAATGAATGAATTAATTTATAAAATTTTACAGGTGTAATCTCTACACCTAAATGCATCGTTTTATGCAATAAAATTCTATATTGGGTGTGGGGGGGTCCATCATGGGGGAGGTAAGGAATCTGTCATGTTTCATTGGGATTTCGATGAAGGATTTTGATGACAAAATGTAGGAATTAAGATATGAAATTTTACTAGAATAAACCACACACTTAAATACACACAATTATGCAATAATATACAATTTACAACATATAAATAACATATCTACTTACAACTCACATCAGCTGTATGTTGAGTGGCACGCTGGTTCTCCACACAGTATTGAGTTGATATTACTGAGATATTGCGGCCATGACTTGCACATCCTATAAAGGTGGTTGTATGTAGTCACATGCTCCTCATACACATCATTATTGGCAAATTGTATGAAGTTCCATGTTGCTCATTCATGTGCGATACTGTATAAGTGTATAATACTCCTTTGTATTATATTCACATTACTCTTTAGTAAAACATCTTCCACTAAACATAAATAATAACTAATTATATCAATACTAATTGTAATATGCTTAGATAGATTGTATGATAATAGTAATTAATAGTGTTGTAAGTAGGTAGATCTAGTGATAATATTGTAGATCTATATAATATACTTATATAGATGTATGTATAGTTCGCTTAAACATATAAAAATTGGAGTAATACTAGGCTTTGGCGGTAAAAAACATTTTTTAAGGTGAAAGTGGAAGAAAAAAGTAGGAAAAAAGAGATGGAGAATTTGTTATGGTAGAAATGAAAGAGATTAGTTATAATTACCTTGATTTGGGTTGGTATTAGGTCCAATCGCCAAAAATCATCCAAATGCACCTTCTTTTCTCTTCCCAATAAGTAACTACAGTTATTCTCGCAAAAAAAAGGTATACCCATCGGTATACCGCCGGTTTCGGTCGGTACAGTGAAGTTAGTAGTGCATTTTGCACCGAAATCATCGAAACATGGCAGTATACATGTCGGTATTATCGGTATTTGTGATCCTATCAGTATGCACGCATGTTTCGGTATCGGTACGCGTCGGTATCGGTATTTCGGTCGAAATACCGCCGGTACCGGCGAAACTTCATTCCTGGACCCAAAGTACTCGACTTGTTCAACACCATCGACAAGTACTTCCAGCTTCATTATGGCCTTACAAAGGCTTAAAACCTTCAGTCACAAAAAAAACTCAAGGGTGGTGCATTGGCCTGGTGGAAACCTCTCCTACTCCCACCTGAGGCCTAAAAATACAATACGCCAATGCAAATACTTCCTCTGTGACTACCGTCAATGCTTGTAACTAGGTGCACCGAGTCAAAGCAAGGTACAAAGATAACATCAAAAGTATACTAGTTACTTTTGTGAGTTTTTCACCATTGTGATGTACATGGCAACGAGGTAGTAGTTATCACTAACTGCTATCAAGACCTCAACAACTAAATACTTAAGTTAGCTTCTTCCATTTTCACCCACTTTCAACATGTGGTCCATGTTGCGATGTAAATTGAAGATGAAGTATATTGCCGACCTCCTATCTAGACTGCTCCACCTTGTCATTTTCTTCCATAGACGTCAGCTCTGCTTGCCACATTTTCTACCACGACATCACCATCATCCCTGAAGTAGCCAGATGGTACCAATTTTATACAATGCTTCACTTGTTGAGGCTTTCGGCACCATTCTTCCTAGTGCCCAAACGACATCTTGATCTTTTATAACGAAGGCCAAAGAGATCGATAGCGAGTATGAAGACATACTCCCAGGTAGTTAATCTAGCCATCACGAGGGGGCAAACCAACACAACACTCTCTCTCTCTAGGATGTGGTGTCTCTATCTGTTGCTCTAAGATGATGGTGGTTCCAACCAATCCATGCCATTCTTTTCATAGTTCGAGAGTTGTGGTGATAACTGCTCACTTACCATTGATGGTGGTTGTACTACCAACCTTATTTTTACAACACTTGTAGAGGCTCTAAGGTTGCTGAAAGAGTCACTACCCCAACCGTACAAACTACACTAGTTTGACAACACTAAGCGCGACGTTGTCTCGTACATTTCTTTCCTATTATGATGTATACAATGATGTTGTGTATTGCAACGTTGCCCCTATGGACGTTGCTACATTGTGTTGGGATGTCAATGATAGTACGACTATCGCACCCGACATGATGGATTCTTCAATATATACAATTTTCATATGTTAGGACAACTTTAGATGGTTCCTGGACCAACACACAACTTCAGAAACATTCTACTTGCTGCCTCTTGGAGAAGCCTTTTAGGGCTGACGCCCAACTCACTAGTGGTTTGCCTTTCGAACTCCGACAAAGTCATTGATGCAATTGCAACATGAAAGCAACTTACTTCCTCATATCGTCTTTCAATTGCGGTCAAGGATTTAGGTTCAAGTTTTCTAGTTTGAAGATGTATTTGCAAAATATATTTTTATGGTTCAGTTAGGATTTTTTGTATTTTATCTAGCAAATCATGCAATTGTCTCATATCTAGTGTTTAGGTTGTTTTGTTATATATACCACCACCCTTTGGGGCATGTCCCATGCAGATGAATTCGAATTGAAATTAGAATTATCGTAGTTTCTTATTAATCTAGTACGCAGAAGAAGAGGGAGCCTCCCCTTAGCCCCTGACAAAGCAGTTGTAGAATTGACTGGGAGGAGGGATTTCCTATAGGTTTGCAGTAGAGCACAAGGCATGGATGTCTAGGGATTCAATACATGGTTCCCAAAAGAAAAAAGGGCTATCGTTGGGAGAAATCACTAATGTTATGTCATGTCGTAGTCTGTGCTATTGTCTACTGGTACATGCGAGAGCTACAACTTCTATTTTTCTTGGTGGTGGAGAGCTTTGTTGATGCCCCCGCCAGTTGGCAGCTAGGAAGCACAGATACAGATACAAATACGTATCGGATACGGGTACGAGTACGAGTACAGGGATACGACAATCTTTGAAAATATAGGATGTGGGTACGTCATGGATATGACAATTTTTTAATATTTATTTTAATTTTTTTAAAAGTAACCAATATATTTATTTCAAAAATAGATGAAGACAAACAAATTTCATTTAAAAATCACAATATTCCTAAAGAAAATGGAAACTAATTCCATAATATCAAACAATGATATAAAAAGGGGTGTTTCATTCATATTAGTGTGAGAAAGAAGTTACAAAAAGACGTGATAATATCATATTCTAAACCTTTCACATTTCATGTATCATGTAATGTTGTGTTGTAAAGTGAGTTGTGTCATCTGTGATACCAAACTATCTTCTCTCATGTATGGTTAGCTACTATGAAGCACAGATACAGATACAGAAATGGATACGGATATGTACCGTATGGGGATACGACAATTTTCGAAAATATAAGATACGGGTACGACACAGATACAACAATTTTATTAATGTTTATTTTAAAATTTTAACAGAAAATACCAGTTTCATTCTCAATCACAATACAATAGGGGGAGTCTAGAGTTGGGAAGTCACATGGTTTTGAGATTTTGAGAGACGTGAGTGGGGTGCTCCCTTGGTTGCTAAATGGGTTGGTTGTATCCTGGCTACATTGCGGTCATGTCCTACTAATAAAAAAAGGAATACAGCTTAAGAAGTATCTAATATGTATTAGAGAGTATCTAGGGAGTATTAGTATCAGATATGTATTCAGTACTGGTAGGACACCTATTTTGGAGTATCAGTGCTTCATAGGGGGAGACAGAAGGATGGGGATGCAATGCTTATCTTCAAAGGAGATGAAATAGATATTGTCTAGATAGAAATCCAGAATAAATCACAATGGATTTAGTCATCAAAACAAGAAGCATGTTAACCAATGATACTAAATTAAAGCCTTTCATAGAATATGGAGGACATCAACGTGCATAAAACTTGCACCTTAGTAGGGAAAGCATCCACAAGTACCATTTAAAGGTGAATGAATTGGTTTGCAATAAAGAACAAACAAAAATCCAGATTACATATGGACGTTCTTTAAAAAGTGAAATCCCAAAAAATAGAAGAGGTACAAGCAATAAAGAGAAGACGGAAGATTGGCATTTAGCAAAGAAATGGTGACTAACCTTGAACTACTTCAAGGAAGCAGTTGTGACAGCCTTGCTGCAAGCTACTAATTAGCAAAGAGGGTTGAGACAGGAGTTGGTGTCAAACGCTAATCAAGCAACGTCATGCCCAGATTTTTTCTAGATTTTACCAACTGGATACCGCATGGATACGAATTAGGAGTATCTGATACGTATCCAGGAGTATCCACAGACTATTGGTATCTGATACGTATCGGATATGGGTACGACACATGTTTTGGAGTATCCATGCTTCATAGGTTGGTAGTAACGTGGGATGCTAAGTCAGCTTTAGACGACTACAAGGACTGTGTCCTCGCTTTGAAGAAAAGGCACTTACAACTCTCACCTTCTCCTTTGACCGGCTATGTGAGAGAGAGGGACCAAAGTAGGCTTTCGTTAGCCTTAGTTGTAATCATGTCTAGTATAATAAATTATCCTTTTGCCATATGTATGGTTACAAGGAAATGTGACAACCTTGACATAATAGGAGTGGTAGAGACAGTAAATAAGTGGATAACAATTAAAAGTAATAGTGGATTGTGGGCTAATATCAACATAATTGTTGCACTCTGGTCGAATGATGTATGATTACTTAAAAAATATCATTAAAGAAAATTGATAAATCTTTCTCTCCATCTTAGATATTAGATCTTCACAATGGAAAATCTAGGTGTACTTTGTATAATTAAAGAAAACAAATGAACCAATCTCTTCATTTTAGGATGATGGATCTTCAGGTTTTGTGGATCTTTCATTTTTTAAAATACGCAGTATGCGGTAGGCAAGGCGCCTCAAACTGGGTGTTGAGACTATTAAGTGTATTAAGTAGTCGTAAGGCCTTTTAGACCCAAATTAAGGATTGGCTAAATTTGCATGAATCAGTTCTGAATGTTGTCAAATTTAGATCATA
>OY856410.1:1045729334-1045771834 GCA_963693085.1 Alisma plantago-aquatica
ACATTTTCATACTGAAATTAAAGTCCAGTTTGATTGCAATATAAAAATTCTACAACCTGACAATGCTTTAGAGTATGTTCAAAAGGCTATGTCTGATTTTTGCAGCTCGGTTGGTATGATTCATCGCACATCTTGTCCCCACACCCCTCAGCAAAATGGGGTGGCAGAGAGGAAGAATCGCCATCTTCTTGATATTGCTGGATCCATTATGTTTCAATCCAATGTGCCCAAGAAGTTTTGGTCTGAAGCTCTTTTAACTGCTTGTTTCTTGATTAATAGGCAACCTTCTTCTGTTCTTCAAGGACAGACTCCGTATTCTGTATTGCGTCCCATGGACTTCCCCTTTCTTGTTCCTCTTAGAGTGTTTGGTTGTACTTCCTTTGTTCATAACTTTTACCCTAAGGCCGACAAGTTGTCTCCTAGGTCCATTAAAACACCGTTCCCGGGTTACTCTAACACTAGCAAAGGATACAAGTGTTACTGTCCTAGTCTTCGCCGCATGTTTGTGTCTAGGGACGTCACCTTCCATGAGACCACTCCGTATTTTCTCCAATGCTATGAGCAAGGGGGAGCAGTTGAGAGAGGGAGAGCCACCAAAAATACAGAATAAGAGACTGGAACCATCGGTGCAGAGTGAGGGAGTGTCACCTATCATTCCGGATTTTACTTCTATTCCAGATGAACAAGTAGGAGATAGACCTACCATTGAGCATTACACACATGTTTACCATAGGCGAGGCAGGCAAGATCCAGAAGAAGTAGCGACACCAGTCCCTGAGCCCTCATCATCGCCTTCTACTCAAGAGACTCCTACAGATATCAGATCTCGATCTTCCTATTGCTGTTCGGAAAGATACTCGGTCCTGTACTATTAAACATCCTATTATAAATGTATGTTGCCTGTCTCATCTATCTAAGCAGGCCCGTGCATTCGCTATTGGGATTGATTCTGTGACTATACCAAGAAATCATTTTGATGCTATGAAGAACAGTGGCTGGAAACAGGCTATGCAACTTGAGATGTCAGCTCTCTTAAATAATGGCACTTGGGATCTTGTTGATCTTCCTGCAGGAAAGAAAGTAGTGGGTTGTAGATGGGTTTTCACTATCAAACACAATCCGGATGGATCAGTTGAACGGTTGAAAGCCCGATTGGTCGCAAAGGGCTACACCCAAACCTATGGTGTTGATTTCTTTGAAACCTTTTCTCATGTTGCTCGCCTGAATTATGTGCGGATCGTTATTTCCCTTGCTACTACCTTTGATTGGCCTCTGTTTCAGCTGGATGTAAAAAATGCTTTTCTCCATGGTGATCTACAGGAAGAGGTATATATGGAGCAACCTCCTGGGTTTGTTGCTCAGGGGGAGTGTCAAAAAGTGTGCAAATTAAAGAAAGCTATATATGGGCTGAAACAGTCACCTAGAGCTTGGTTTGACAAGTTCAGTGAAGTTATTCTTCAGATGGGTTTTTCTCGCTCCATGACTGATCATTCCTTATTTTACTCCACCTCTTCTTATGGATCCATTATTCTTGTTGTATATGTTGATGACATAGTAATTACTGGCAGTGACACCATGGGAATATCTCGTGTCAAAGAAGGTTTGCAAAAACACTTCCATACAAAGGATCTGGGCAAACTAAGATACTTTCTAGGCATTGAAGTGCTTAGATCTCATACAGGTGTCAATTTATCTCAGAGGAAATATGTGCTTGATTTACTACAGGAGACAAGCATGGCTGAATCTAAACCGGTATCTACATCAATGGATTATCACATCAAAGAGGTGGTTGATGATGCTGAGTATCAAGATCCAGGATATTACAGGAGAATAGTGGGCAAGTTAATCTATCTAACAGTCACTCGACCTGATATTTCCTTTGTTGTGGGCGTGGTCAGCCAACATATGCACTCTCCACGACAGTCACACTGGACAGCAGTCTGCAGAATTCTGAGGTATCTGAAAAGTGCTCCTGGTAAGGGTATCACATATTCTAGACCAAAGGCACCTCCATCTACTCTGTCTCTCACAGGATATTCAGATGTTGACTGGGCTGGTGATCATACTGATAGGAGATCTACATCAGGCTATTGTACCTTTCTCGGTGATCATCTTATCACATGGAAAAGTAAGAAGCAACATGTGGTTGCTAGATCTAGCACTGTGGCTGAATACCGTGCTATGGCCCATGCATGCTGTGAACTAAAATGGGTCAAATCTATTCTATCTGAATTAAAAATTTCTCTTCTACCTTCTATGGAGCTCAAGTGTGACAATCAATCTGCTATGCACATTGCCAGGAATCCTATCTTTCATGAGCGTACAAAACACATAGAGGTTGATTGCCATTTTATTCGTGATCAAATAAAAGATGGCACTATTGTGACACCATATGTCAGATCTGAGGATCAACTAGCAGATATCCTGACAAAGCCTTTGGGTTCAGCAATCTTTCAGAGACTCTGTGGCAAGCTGGGCATACACGATGTGTACTCTCCAGCTTGAGGGGGAGTGTGAAGCAACCTGCATCCCGGTCGATACTATCGACACTCTGTCAATAGTATCGAGATCAGTTCTGGTTCAAGTTGAAGCAATCGGCATCCCGGTCGACACTGTCGACACACATGTCGATGGTATCGATACTGATTCAGGTTCGAGATAATGTTCTGTCGATACCATCGACACTCATGTCGATGGTATCGACACCGGGGCAGCGGCGGCTCGGCAATCCAGCGGCGGTTCAATTTTATTTATAAAATTTATTTTTTATTCCTTATCTCTCTTTGTACCTCATGTGCTTACCCTAATATATAAATACAAGTGTGTAGGCTCAAGCCCTACTCACGTTTGCTGCGTCTTGCAGCCGACATTGGATCAGTGTTCTTGTCTTCTTCCCCTCTTCATTTCTTCTCATATATATATATATATATATATATATATAGAGAGAGAGAGAGAGAGAGAGAGTCAAGCTAGAATACACTCGAGTGTACAGATCGCACGAATACACTCAAGTGTGTTTGCATATCAAGACTACTTTTTGTAAAATGTAAACCATTGATCGTCACCGTCATACTATAACTAGGCTACATACAAATTTTGAGCCAATTTGGATGAGTGTAAGTCACTCATCCAAGGACAAAAAAAACGACGCGCGAAACTAATTTGAAAAGCATAATTTTTGCGGTCTTTATAACATGACCTATAAATGTCCAAATGTACTCAAATTTTGCGTATGAGCTATTCACAAGATGTTTAAGAAGATCAACGGATTAGATTTTTGAAAAAAAATATTGCATCATGAAAAACTACTTGAGTATATTCTGTTCCGAATACACTCGAGTGTACAGATCGCACGAATACACTCAAGTGTGTTTGCATATCAAGACTATTTTTGTACAAAATGTAAACCATTGATCCTTCACTGTCATACTATAACTAGGCTACATACAAATTTTGAGCCCATTTGGATGAGTGTAAGTCACTCATCCAAGGCCAACAAAATCGACGCGTGAAACTAATTTGAAATGCATAATTTTTGTGGTCTTTATAACATGACCTATAAATGTCCAAATGTACTCAAATTTTGTGTATGAGCTATTCACAAGATGTTTAAGAAGATCAACGGATTAGATTTTTGAAAAAAATATTGCATCATGAAAAACTACTTGAGTGTATTCTGCTCCGAATACACTCGAGTGTATTCTTGCCTGACTCTCTCTCTCTCTCTCTCCCTATATATATATATATATATATATATGTGTGTGTGTGTGTGTGTGTGTGTGTGTGTGTGTGTATAAAACAGCCAAAACATCTAGGCTCTCTAGGCGCCCCTTGGGAGAAAGGGACCGCCTAGACAACTGTGGTAACGCAGCCTAATCAACTGAGGCTAATTATTTTGCTCTAATGCTGACTCAAATTCTTCACACAACCAAGAGGTATTAGACAGGTTTTAAAGGTAGAAGGTGAGAGGGGATGCCATACATTGTTTTACTCAATAGTGTTTGTTTCAGTGTCTTTTTCCAAAATACACGTCAGCAATCCCTAAAGTTGTTTAATCTATCCCCGGGTTATGGATAGACAGTTTACTACCGGTGTCTATCAAATTACTCTGGTATTCCCACTGTTGAATCATAGAATTGGGTGGTGGGTGCAAGGTGGATGCAAACACGAATTGATGAGAAGAGATGCCATACAAAAATACTAGAGAAGTATAATCAGCATTGGAGGAACAAATGGATGTCATTCAAAAACAGCAATGAGACTCGGATTGGTTTTTCGTAACTGTCTTCAAAACTTATCGACTCCATTTTATTCCACAGTTTTTTCATGATTGGTTTTACTCTAGGAAGCACATACACTTGTATACAGCTGATGTGTCTGTGTCGGACACATTTCAGACACGGACACGACCCAAAACGTTTTGGACACGGCTATCCGTGTCCCATCCATTTTGGTCATTTGTTGCAGCCCGGACACAGCTGGATACTGCCCGGACACTTCGTGCAGCAACTGCTCTACTAGTAACCTTTTTCAGAGTGTAAATTCTAGAAATACAGCCACTTCTAACTTTTCTTGTGATTGAGAATATATAATACAACCAGATCTAATCAAAATTACAAATAAAATGTCTTAAAAGTGTCCAAATGCAAAATGCAAGATGAGTTCTATATCATGAATCACATTTTGGTCTGATGAACTAATTAAATCAGTGTTTATTCATTCTGAAAATCTATTGTAGTTACCTAAAACACTGCTGCAGGCTTATTTGTCGACTTCATATTGTTTGTGCTTTTGTACTACACATAAACACACCTTTGCATTTATATTCATACACTATTATACATATATGTATTATATACTCACACATGTATATTTAGAAAAAAAATAGCCCTCGTCAGCGCCATGTCCATGTCCTATATTTTAGAAAATTTATGTGTCTGGTATCCGTCTCCGTGTCTACAAACGTGTCCATGCTTCCTTGGTTTTACTTAACTGAGAAACTTGACTTCCGATGACTTCTTGAGAATTACAGGCATACATATAAAATAAAAATTCATGATTTCCCTCTTAAAAAGGACGAAACATGAGTTTTGGGCTAACTAACAACACTTTTGATGCAATTATATTTAATTTTATTTTTAAATGACAAATATAAATCATTTATGACTAGAGATGGTACTGGTGCAGATATAGTTTATTATGAAAATTATAACTGCGCTATGGTAAAATATAATACATCATAACCGCACTAAGTAAAATTTTATACACCATAACCACATCTATCCACTGCAATTTTCCAAATTGAAATTGAAACTATATCCTTGCACCGCTCCACATTACAAAAAAAATGTTGTTCAATATTGGAAAAATCAGCCATTGTACCATTACACTGAATATATTATACATTAATATTGTATATTGATCCAAATAATGAACCACACTTATATTTACAAACACGTGATATATATATCATTACATTACTTCGTACACAAAGTGAACTAAAAATATTGTGGTGTAATTTTTAACCATGATATTGTTATAAAATCATAATTGGCTTTAAAAGAACAACAACATGATATTGTTACAAAAATCATAATTGGCTTTAAAAGAAGAACAACACATGCACCAGATAGTTTTGTGAGATACAATAAAAAAGGCGGGTATGGTTATCCGCATATATGATTTTTTTACATCCTTGACATATCATTTTATTACTATATTAAACAGTTAAAAAGAAATGACATTTTTGTAATATTTTTCATATTCATACTTAGAACAAACCAATGATATGGAAGTGAATGGAATTTAAGTTCCATAACGTGTACTAGAGTTCCCAGAAAATGAGTTCTATATAATTGATAAATTACATCAAACCAATCGAAGTTGAAGCATAATCTGCACCAGAAAAGCAAGTTGCTAAGACACGTCATGGACAGGAGAGAGAATGCTGCAGCAAACAACATACATGACGCTCCTATGCTGCAGCATAGGAAGAATGATTCCTAGTTACTCAATACAACTCTGAAAGAATGTCTCAATGGCCGTTTCCGAGTGCGATATGCATTCTTGACCAAATAAACTAAATTATATATTTATGAGGAGTTGCAAGTCCATAAAGAAGTAACTCCGTCAAAATTATCCTCACTGATGAATGGTACTAAGCTCCTAGCGGTGCTCATATATTTGGTGGTTTGTTCTAGAGATTTCTTTTTCCGGTATTTGTACTGATGAAGACTGCAAGTGTTCCTTTAAAAAATACGGCCACAGGAACATCTAACTTGCTTTCTGCCTCTAAATGATATCTTCTGTGTGGAAAATATTTTTTCTTACACGCAGAAGAGAATCAACAGACTTGGTACAGGTTGGGACAGTGAATGGCTTCGGTGGTATTTATATGCAAGGCAGTGGCTGTGTTTGTTGTGTAATCTTAAAGTTGACACTTGACAGGAAGAACTTTTTTTGTATTGACTAGCGACCTTGATCTTGTTTATATTTTTCAGGTGCCTGCCTTACAGAGATTTATGAGGAACCGTTCTCAACTGCAACAGCAGACCGGTGTTCACATCACTTCCTCTACCATTCTCACCTCAACTCTTCATATTGCAAGAGTAGATGTTAGAAGTCCTGGCATCATTGGGCACGAGCTTACTGGTGTTCAGCCTCTTTCATCTGATCCAAATCAAGCTGCAGAAAGCACAAGATCTGAACAACTTGTAAGGGGTGATCCAGCTTCTGCCAATGGAAGTGTTCAACTGCCTCAATCTGATAGACAACCAGATAATACTCCCAGTTCCTCTCTAAATCCTTTTGGCTCTCTGTTATTTGGAATTTTAGGAGGTGCTTCTACAGACGGCCTTGTTTCCTTTTTCTCTATGTTTAGAGATTTGCGTGACCACGATAATGTTTACGTGGAACCATCACAACAAGAAGGGAATGAGCATGTGTCATGAAAGTATAAATGATGTCCTCAGGTTTATGAGATGGCTCACCTGTTGAAATCTGTTGTACTGTCTCAAGGCTTTCCCACCAGCCATCAGTTTACGCAAATCATATATCAGTTGGATGTGCAGTTGCAAATGTTCATTGTTCACATGACACGATTGGAGTTGCATGTTTATGTAAATTCGACTTGCTTGGTACCTTCCGGCATTGTTACTAGGTGATTCAATCTCATTGGTCAACCAGTCAAGTTGCACTTTGCATTATCCTTGTATATATCCTTGCACTGGCAACTGCGAGGGTACTTGGTTACCTTTTTCCTCTTGTGAAATCTATACCATGTGCGAACTTGAAACTTCTGTTCCAGATCAAGGCCTTAATGTACCTATTGTAGCATTCATAATTGATTGTAACTTGTTTACACAAAACAAAAGAAGAAATATGTCATCCTTTTAGATATGCTGCAGGTGAACGGCTTGACATTTTCTTATAGCATTGCTTCTTGATTGAGAAAAGACCGGATATCGTCTTCAAAACTTCCTCAATGCCATCTGGTGATATTATTATAGAAGCACATGTGAATTTAATTGTCGTCTTGTGAATTTTACGCCTATCCTCCTTTTTTCTTCTCAGCCCCAAGAATGTCGAGGTGCTAATCGCATCAGGAAAACAAGTTTGAAGTTCAATCACTTTTTCTTCCTTCTATTCAGTTCCGGATTTCAGCTTTCACTAATGAAGGCTAGAACTTTCATTATTAATTATTCATTCGATTTTCAGTTTAAATGTGTCATTGCTGATCTCGTTTAATATTGTGCACAACATTTATTTAATTACAATTTGTAAGTTTATATACTTGTTGAATTTCAACGTTTGATTTGTAGCAAACGTCCTTATATTTGAGACATTTTAGTAAACGTCAAGTAACTGATTATATGTTTTATATTGATTAATATCAAATAAAGACAACCATATACCTTATCTATATAAAATGCATGGAATTTTGATATAATCAGCTGTTTACTGAGTTTAGTTCAAATATGTTTCCCCCAAAAAGGAAGATATCACGAGATGAATACCTAAATCCAGATGTACAAAGAAAACTGTCTGAGCATATTCACGAGTATGGGTTTCCAATTGGTGAAAATTTGTCAAAACCTCTGGAAATTGAATAGCTTTGTGCTACTGTGAACACATATATCACCTCTATAAGTACCACCGGTTAAAATTTGGGAGGTTGAATTGATTCCTAGTGAATAGTTTCCTGTTCTTTTACATTTAAGGTATACTTTGTGTTCTACTTGAGCAAATATAAATCACGTGTTGCCGTATGTTTGCATAAACGTGCATATTTTATACGTAAGGTGGCCCAGTGCGTGTACCTATTTAAAGTATCCTATGATATCTACATTTTGGCACCCATTACTAGATCCTTATATAATTGTATGAATGTGAAGCGTAAAGTTTGGACCAAAATTGGTTAAAACATTAAGAAAATGACAGATTGCTATTTGTTAATGGCTATAATCTGTTTGTGTGTTCATATAAGTATATAACTCCAATGTTGTGGTTTAGTTTGCAAGAATTTTAAACATGTGTTATTTCAGCATAATAGACCCTATATATCGTTTAAGCGTGTGAAATGGTTTTTTGATGGTGCGGAAGGAATTTTTGACCGCTTTATTTCTTCATTTACAATACGCACAAACAAAACTTCAAATGCATCTGGAGCAATTGAGAGTTGGACTATATTGAATAACGTAACCGGTTGTCTTTTGTTGAGGTTAACTTATTTGACCCTACATGCATACGCATGTATAGCAGGTACACACGAATATGTGACTTGGCACACACGTATATATATATATATATATATATATATATATATATATATATATATATATATATATATATATATATATATATATATATATATATATATATATATATATATATATATATAGTAACTTGGGCTGGTAAAGGATAGTGTGATTGTAGAATCTGGCATTCCCCAATGAAAAGAATCAATTTTGCAGTATTGGAAAAGCATTTCTTGATTTAGTATCTCTTTAACCGTTTGACGTCCGCTACATATTGTCGGATAGGGAGGGGAAAAGACGACTTTGCTGTTCATCTCATAATTAGTAATTTTGCCATTTATAAAATTCTTAAGAGTGTCTGTACTAATTTTTGTGTTGAATAACAACTTAGTTCATGCAAATACATAATTGTAAGTTTAAATGAGTCTAAAAAATAGTACCCTTTGACAAATGTAGACGTTTTTGAAATATTTCCTATAAATTGTAGATGATGCATGTAATTTTTTTCTTATTTTCTCACACTCGTCACCCAACCAACGTTTGTAATTTCTTTTCTGATCTCAAACCCGATGTGTATAAAAGGGAAAGAGAAGAGAGAAACGGGAATGAATTACGCTATGCGGACTTGAAACTTGATAAGTGTATACGTTTGTCTATATTGTTGTACATGGGGATTAGTCTCACATTGTGTAAATGGATGTTAACAACCACCCATAATCTTATAGAAAGACTAGCTCTCATGTATATAACATATTTTCCACCTTCTCTTTGGTAACATGGTAGAAGAAGAGCATCTTGATCCTTTTTTAATAAAGAAATAGCCAAGTTCTCTAAGAGGTGACATTATCTTTTCTGTCAATCTCACCGGCTACTTCTCCACTGTGGAAGTTAAGTTCTCATGGAAGTCATCTCTGTGGAATTATATCTACAGTGAAAATCATCTCCACCCATATCCATATGTGTGGACATCGCCTTTACTCATTATATAAAACTTATTTGGGCAATACAATTACAGTAAAATAGAAGACAAACATGCAACAAGTTGTGCTGCCAGCCCCTTTAGTCTCATCTTCTTCCTATTTCCCTCGTGCGCTATCTGTGCACAAACATATCAATGAGATCTCCAGATCTAGAGTCATCTCTAATGACTGTAGAAAAGTGACGACACGTCATGTCAGAATCCAACACATGGTGTCATAGCTAGGTTAACATCCTGCTATCAGCATACATGTCTCATTGCTAGGGTTTACCTCCAGTGACGACTGACATAAGATACCATGTTGCAGTCTGCTTGCACTACGTCATGGGAGATGAGAAGCCTCCACAACATACATCTCTGTCATCCACACCTCTCCTTGTCTAGAACTTTGCCATCACCAAGAGAACTAAATGAATGCAACTTCTGCTTCGTTGAGTCACTAAATCACTATCTGGCTCAAAGCTTTGGGGGAAAGGAAAGCATCTCACAAAAGGACCCTCCCACTGATGATTCTATTCCATAGTGAGAACATCATGATATTAGTCTCCTCTCTGCTCAATGCAATTCAATGAAGCCTCATGTCGCTGACATCACAGATTACCTAACTAACTGCAATTTGATTTGGGATAATCTCCAATTGATGTAGTCCAACAACATCTCATGGATGTATGACATAACGATTGAAATGTACAATCTTCATAAGGAAGAGGGAGTCTACAACAAAATTTTGGAGAGGTCACTCACATAATGGAAGATCTATTAGTTTGTTTTCCACCTCTATTGATCCAGTCTAACTCCAAAAGCAACGAGACCAGATGGTTGTCATCAAGTTCATTCCCAACCTTTACAAAGAATATGATGGAGTGAGAATCCAGATTATGTCATGGATGAAGCTTCCCTCCTTGGTAGAAGCATATCAGTGCGTTTTTAGAGCCTTCCTCAAGTTAAACTCTCCAATCAATCTTATCACAGATTCATCTTCCTTCATCTCTCACAACACCACCAATATATCTACTAGAGGATGTGTTCATGGTGGGAGAGGGGGACACTCTTCTAGGGGTAGAGGATGACCTGAGTGCACTCATTGTGGCAAAAAGGGTCACTAAATAGAGATGTGCTACTTCATTTGTGGCTTTTCATCTTGTACTCCTACACCTATTTTCGACCTCACGACCACTAAAGTATATGATGAGAAAACTCCTCACTGAATCTAGATGAGTGATGAAGAATATAATCAGCTCATCCACATTCAAGCATACCAACATGCTTCCTTATTTGTTGCTTCATACGTTCAGATGAAAGACACATTCAACCCTTTTGTAGCCTGCATATTCTTGATTAGAAAATACAAGTTTGTCATCTTGGATACTCAAATGGTGCAATAGATCATATTATAAGTATACCCACCCTTATTTCCAATATGTTCGCCACAAGAGGTAGGTACCTCTAAAGTCATCATTGTGAATGGATATTCAGTTGTTGCTCAAGATATTGGGACCATCTCATGCCTTCCTATTATCAACTTGCCATTCACCATTTTATTTCTTCTTTCCAGATAATTCACCGTCCACTTGTAAATTAACATGTACTCTCTGTGGTTCCATCACTTTGATACTAATTAGTGTTTTATACAGGACCTTCAAATGAAGGCACTGATTGGTGGCAGGTATGAGGAAGCTCATCTCTACTATCCAGATAGGATCTAAATACTTGTATGGTTGTGTCTCCTCTTCACATCCACAGTTTCCTTGCTCACGTAATTCTCAAGAAGCTTCAGATTTTGCATCCTCAATTTTTCCATTTAGATAAAGTTGATTGTGATGGATGTCAACTAGGAAAGTAGCAGAGCAATTGTTTTCCATCTGTATATGTTATGTGTGCAGATTGTATTACTCATATTGTTCACTCATATGTTTGGGGACCTTGTAGGGTTTCCTCCAAACTTGGTTTTGAATTTTTTGTTACTTCTTTGATGAATTCTTGAGAACTACATGATTCTATCTCATGAAAGACATTATGATATTTTCTCTATTGTGCAAAACTTTTGTCTTGAAATTGAAAAGAATTATGATGAAGTATTTGTATTCTTCAAACTGACAATGTAAAAGAGTACTTCGGGTGTGCACTCACCTCGTTTCTTTCTAACAAAGGGATTATTCATCAATCATTTTGTCCTCATTAATCTCAACACAATGGGATAGAAGAAAGAATAAATAGGCACACGATAGAATAAAAAAGAACTCTTCTTCACCGTATGAATGTTCCCTATAGTTTTAGGGGATACTTTGTCCTTATTGTTTCCTATCTAATTAATAGTAGCATTCGTATATTTTGTATGATTAGATCCCTTTTAGATTTTATATCCTAGTTGCCCACTTTGTAGTGCTCCTCCTAAAATATTCGGGTGTGTTATATTTATCTATGACTTAAGTTATGGTCATGACAAGCTCAGTCCTCAAGCTAGGAAGTGTCTTTCTCAGATACTCCAAAACTCAAAAGGGGTATCATTGTTATAATCCAACCTCACAACATTTTCTAGTAAACTTTGAAAAATATGTTGAAATCTCTTAGACTTCTCGACAAACTAAAGACTTTCCATTTTTTTAGTTGTCATCGATCCTAACCAAGTCCATGACCTAATGTTAGTGACCCATCTATAGGTACATGCATCGATCGTGCACATTCTTTGGATAACTCAGAATAGGTACAAGATGATGCGACATCTCTCAATCCTTCTCCTATCATTGTTGCCTCTGGAGATTCTACAAATCCCAATGATCTTCCCATTGCCCTAATAAAAGGGAAGTGTTATCCACCCTATATCTAATTTTATGTCTTATGATTTCTTATATCTATCATATGTTGTCTTTATTTCCAACCTATCTATTTTCCTAATACCTTTTAGAAAATTTGTTACATTGAATCACCTAGGGTGGAAACAAGCTATTGAGGACGAGATGGCCGCTTTGTCTAAGAATGGCACATGGAGTCTAGTGACCTCTCCTCTTCTTATCTCCATCATATCTTGCCTTTATTTCCAACCTATCTATTTTTCCTATACCTTGTAGTAATTTTCTTGCAGTGAATCACCTAGGGCAGAAACAAGCTATTGAGGACGAGATGCCTGCTACAAATGGAGTCTAGTGATTGCTCATCTAGATAAAGCAATAGTTGATTGCATATGGGTGTCTATAAAGAGGCGAGATCACCTCCTTACTAAAATCTAATAGAAAATACACAACATCCATCTTTTATAAAAAATTTGAAGATGAAGGATGTAGGTATAATAATTCTATTTAAATAAGCATAGACCAAATACAACAAAATTGTCAATAGTAGCAACGGAAGAAAAATCTATGCTATTGCATAGCTTTACTCAAATGTTTGAAAAAGAAACTAGAAAGTAGACTACAGGATCTAGCAATAGTAACCTAGTCATCTTGGTAGTCTCACTCATGTTCAGCTACTCCTTGTTCTGGTCCTATCCCTTGTCCTGGCTCTGGGTGGTTGGGGTCACCCAACAACAGGAGATAAAAGTATGTGTCAATTAAGGAATAAGGGCAGTTAACAGTAAAAAAAATGGAAAAGTAAAGGTTCACTAACTAAGAGATATGAAAAGCATGAGGCAAGTATACAAATAAAAATTCTTCTAGTTTAAATGATAATAAATTTTGCATGCATGATTTAATATGACTACATTAAGCTAACATAGGGTTGAGGCACCTACCTAACCTCAACCTCTAGGTGAGGAAGAGTAACACATTCCCAAGAACCCTAATATATGTGAAATGGCGAGAGTGGTCACAGTCCCCTAGGCAAAATAACACATGCCCCCACTATGGGTGGTTTGTACTAGTGTACAGTACATTAGTTGATTAGTCATTTACATTATCATGCTAAAATAGTTCAATGGCATATTTAAGAAATTGTTAACTTTTGCAAGTTGGGTCCAAGAGCCTAGTATAATTGAAATGAAATGACAAGAATTATTAAAACTAAGGTATAGGCTAATGCCTCATTGGGAAAATAGGATTGGATAAAAATATGCCCAACTTAGGGTTAGAATGCACATAACTCACTTGAGATTCCTAGAAATGACTTTTCACCAAATATATTTGTCCAATGTCACTTTTATCCTAGATATAAGGTTTCATCATATAGATTAGGGTTTTGTAATAAGTTAAGGGTAGAAACCCTAATTTTTAGATATTTTAGATAAATCCTCAATTTTGGACTTGAAAACTAGGACAAACGATTTGGCATATTTTTAAAATTAGGAAAATATATTTGTTGAGTCAATTTGAGGTTAAAATGAATTATTTATACATTTTAGGGCTTTTTAATTAGTCATTTTGGTTTATTGAAAAACATTCCTTGAATACTTGGAAGTCAGGCTTGGGAAACATTTTTATTAGATAGGGTTTATTTTTCTAAATCCATAGCATATTTATTTATATTTTTCTAATAATCGAGTAATTAGTTATGAATTTTCTAAAATCAACGAATCAGAATATAGGAAAATGTCAAGTAGGAAAATGAGCTCATAAAAAAAAGGAAATGGGCTTGTGTGACCTTGCCCAATAAAGGGCGTCTAGGTAGCAAGTCAACGCTCACGGGCCTTGGTCAAGAAAGAAACCAGTGGTGGTGAAATGTCCAAAATGCCCATGGGCGGAAAACAACTAATAACGAGCGAGGGAGAGGGTAGGGTTGTAAAATCATTGTCGGGATTCTTCCTCCACCTTCACCCCACCATGGTTGTGAAGAAGCTCGACAGGTTTGGGCATTTTCACGAATCAGAACGGAATCGTGGGAAATTGGTCTCAAAACGAAGAGAAGGTGGCGAACTCGCCTAAGTCTCCAATTCACACGTTGTCACCGCCGAGAGTCCACGAGGGCCGCCACTAGGTCAGGGAGGATATCATTGTGTTGGTGGATGTAGGGAGAAGTTTTGACCAAATTGAGGACAGGTTCTTATTGATGGTGCCTTGGCAAAGTCATTGGCATAGGTATTTATCGGTGGGGTGGCGATTCTTGGCCTAGACGAATCAGATGTGAGAGAGCTTTGTTCGGCCACTAGGGAGTTTTCTCATTCGGGGGAGTTTGTAGATGAGTGATGGCTCTAATTGAGTGGGGAGAAACGAAAGACTTAAAGGAGAAGAAATCAAGTCAAATAATTAAGTGATGAGTGAGAAATCGCCATTTGAATTTTGGTCCAGTTCTTCATTAGTTACTCCTCACGGTGGGAGGTAGTTGATGACTTTTGAGTCGTCAGGTCGGCTTGGGTTGAATGGAATTAAGTGATGGCTCTAATTGAGAGGGGAGAAATGGTGGACCTAAAGGCGAAGAAACCAAGTCGAATAATTAAGTGATGAGTGAGAAATTGCCATTTGAATTTCGGTCTAGTTCTTCATCAGTTACTCCTCAAGGCGTGAGGTAGTTGACAACTTTTGAGTCGTCAGATCAGGTTGGGTTCTGGATGATCAAGCTTCAGCTGTCAGATGGCTCGCATGAGAGATGTGTAACGCGTGACATGAATAAAATTCAAAACTTTTTTTTTAATGCATCGAATTAATGAAATCATATTAATCACTATAGTTACACTATATTCCAATGAATATAATTCATTTGAGGTGTGAAACAAGGGTCAATTAATCTCAAATTTGAACCATATGCTCACATTAAAGTCTAGAATAATCCTATGCCTTTAAACCTAGTTTTTATTCACATCTTGTCTCTTAACCACCATATTGGCCTTTAATGTGTTAATTAATGTATAAGAAAATTGAGTTAAGTTGAAAGAGATTTTCTATTAATATTTTGAACGAAAATATGAAGTAATCCTCCCTCATTAATCTAAGGTCATCAATTAACTTTATTATTCTCTTTTTCATGCTTTATTTGGCTATTTGTGAGGTGAGAGGTGGTGTGAGGTGATTATGACACTCATTAACTACTTTCATTTACATTATTCTTTATTTTTTAACTTTATCTAATAATCATTTCATTTTTGTGGACATTTTGCAACACAACTCTTAATAACATATTAATTGAGGTAGTTGTGCCCTAACCCCTTATGTTTGCATGCATATTTAAACCAAGTCATTCAGTTTTCACAAAATCAACATTGAGGACAAACTGATAAAGAAAATAGGATATCTTTATGAAAGGGGTGAAATTTCAAGTACATTGAGATTTAGTTTGTTACAGCATTCCACCCCTTAAAAGGATTTCATCCCTAAAATCTCAAACAAAAAGGGAAAGGTGAGTGTGTAGCATCTCGTCTTTAAGTTCCCAAGTTGATTCTACTAACCCACGATACTTCCACAAGACTTTCACTAGTTAGGTCTCTTTATTCTTTAGTCGTTTAATTCGGGTGTTAAGGATCTTCACGGGAAACTCCTCGTAGGTCAAATTCTCACAAATCTCCAATGGTTCTATCATGAGTACATGATAAGGATCTTTCACGTACTTCCTCAGCACTATGACATGAAAGACATTATGGATCTTGTCATAAGTAGGAGGATGATCTAGGTGGTATGCACACTCTCCTATCTTAGCCAAGATCTCAAAGGGTTGCACATAATGAGGACTAAGCTTGCCTTTGACTTTAGATAGTGCAATAGAGCGTATAGGCTTGACTTTTAGGAACACATGGTCTCCTACTAAGAAGCTTACATCAGACCAATGCTTGTCAGCATACATTTTTTGTCGGTCTTGTGTGAATTTCATGTGCTTCTTAATCAACCGGGCTTTCTCTATCATTATTTGCATGTTAACAGTCTTCACTAGTGTGCATTCTCCTACGTCATCCCAATGCAACGGGGAACAATAAGGTCTACCATATAAGGCTTCATACGGAGAAATCCCATTGCTGGCTTGGTAGCTATAATTGTATGCAAACTCATCCAATGGTAGATATTTGTCCCATGCACCTCCCCAATCCATAACACAAGCACAAAGCAGATCCTCCAGAATCTGCATAGTTCTTTTAGAGTGGCCATCTATTTTTTGGTGGTAAGCAGTACTGAAATGTAGGTCTATTCCCATCTTTCTTGAATTTGACTCCACATTTGAGAGGTGAATTTTGGGTCACGATCAGATACTATCACTTTGGGTACACCATGCAGACGAACTATCCACTCCATATATAATTCTGCCATGTCCTCAATTTTGTAGTTGGATTTAAAAGGCATAAAGTGGGCAGACTTGGTCATGCAATCGATTACTACCCACACAGCATCACAACCTTTCCTGGTCTTGTGGAAACCAGTGATAAAATCCATACTTATCTTCTCCCATTTCTATTTTGGAATCTCAAGCGGATCGAGAAGACCACCAGGTCGCTGATGTTCTATATTTACTTGTTGACAAGTCAAGCATCTTGACACATATAGAGCTATATCCTTCTTCATATTCTTCCACCAGAAACTTCGTTGTAGGTCCTTGTACATCTTGGTCGTGCCAGGGTGAATTGTGTACTTAGACCCATGAGCTTCACTCAGAACTTTCTGTCATAGGTCGTTGATGTCAGGAATCCACAATCTTTGTCGAAAGCGGAGAGCGCCATCAACTCTGATGGAGAAATCAAATTGTGATTTCATGGTTAAGGTTTTCATTCTTCTAACTCAAGACTTTCCAACTAGGCAGCAACAATATATGAAATCTAGTTTGGGGTGATGGATAAGCTAGCCATATGGATACATAGCTTATTAGTAGTTTATTCACTCCACAGGTTGTGGTTTCCAACCAGAGACATACTCCAAATTCTTCTATATAGAACATGTTATAGTAGCACAAGCTCCAGTTCTCGTTCGACTCAAGGCATCAGCAACTACATTATCTTTATCGGGATGATATATGATGGTAAATTCATAGTCCTTAAGGTACTCCATCCATATACGTTGTCTCAACTTTAGGTCCTTTTGTGTCAAGAGGTATTTTAAACTCTTATGGTCAGAAAAGACCTCGAACTTGACTGCATAGATATAGTGTCGCCAGATTTTTAGAGCATGAACAATGGCTGCTAGCTCTAAATCATGTGTAGGCTAGTTTTCTTCATTCGACTTCAACTGGTGAGAGGCATAGGCAATCACTTTACCTTCTTGCATTAGAACATATCCTAAACCTTTCTTGGAGGCATCAGTGAAAATAACATAGGGTTTTCCTTTGATAGGTAATGCAAGCATAGGTGTAGATGTCAGGCTTTGCTTCAACTTCTGAAAGCTATCCTCACATTTAGGAGTCTAAACAAATTTGACATCATTTTGTATCAACTTTGTCATAGGGAGGGCTAATTCTGAGAAATTCTTGATAAACTTCTGGTAGTAACCTGCTAGACTGAGGAAACTACGGATTTTAGATGGGTTCTTCAAAGCCTTTCATTTGGTCACAGCTTCTACTTTTACAGGGGCAACATCAATATGTCCAGAGGAAATCACATGACCCAAGAACATTACTTCTTTGATCTAGAACTCACACTTTGAGAATTTAGCATACAATTGATTTTCTCATAGTGTATTGAGTGCCAGTCTCAAATGTTTGCGATGTTGTTCTTCTGACTCGAAATATATCAAGACATCATCGATGAATACCACGATGAACCGAACGAGATAAGGATTGAAAACTCGATTCATCAAGTCCATAAAGGAAGCAGGGGGCATTGGTCAACCTCAAAGGCATGACCAAGAATTCATAATGCCCATATCCAGTTCTGAAGGTTGTCTTTGATATGTCTTCATCCTTCACATGCATTTCATAATAACCACTTCGCAAGTCAATATTTTAGAAGACAGTGGCTGACTTGAGTTGGTCAAAGAGATCATCGATGCATGGTAGTGGATAATGATTCTTCACCGTGACTTGATTAAGCATGTGGTAGTCCATAACATCCGCATTGATCCATTCTTCTTCTTTATGAACAAGACGGGGGCTCCCCAAGTTGAGACGCTTGGGCGAATAAAACCCATGTCAAGAAGTTCTTGAAGATGCTTCTTGAGCTCAGTGAGTTCAGTTGGTTCTAAGTGGTAAGGTGACTTTGAGATTGATGAAGTTTTGGGTGCAAGCTCGATGGATAATTCCACATCACGAGTTGGAGGTAACTCAGGTAACTCTTCAGAAAAAGTGGTAAGGTGGCTTTGAGATTGATGAAGTTTTGGTTAGGGAAATCCTTCACCACTTCTATATGGTCGAGGGCAGGAGTTGTGGCATCTAGAACTATAGATGCTAGGTATGCCCTACACCCTTGTGAGATGAGTTTTTCAGATTTGATGGCAGAGATAATAAATTTTTTTTCTTCTCACTTCCTACCTTTGATACACATCCTTCCTTCTAGGTGTAACAAGCTAGCCTTCGACTCTTCACAGAATAGGACTATCTTATATTTCTTTAGCAAATCCATACCCAGGTTAATGTCAAAGGTCATCATGACAAGCAAGATGAAGTATGAAGGAAACATCTTCCCCAAGATGCAAAGTTCCATGGTCAGAAGTTTGAGATAAGAGGAGCAGATTCTACCACTAGGTGTTTTGACATCTAACACATGTTCCATAAATTCAGATTCTATTTCTAGCATAGAGGCAAATTATGTAAATATGAAGGTATGTGATGGTCTAGAATCAAAAAAAAAATTAACCAGATGCATATTAAGGTTTAAAGTACCTTCGATGACCTCATTGCCTTCACTAGCTTCTTCAGCATCTATAGCAAAAACCCTACCGTTCCGCCTCTCTACCGGCAGTCGGTGCCCTTGTTGGTTGTTGTTGTTGTTGTTGTTCCACGGAGGCAGATTCTAACGTTGAGGTGGTTGTTGGGTAGGGACTTGTCCTCAATGAAACTTGAGACAGTTTAGTCAAATATGTCCAACTTTGCCACACTCGTGACATACGGGTGCAGGTCGATCCTCCCTTCGAGGCAGAGCATTGCCTACCGGGCACTTCCCCGATGGATGAGATCAGGAAAATCTATTGCATCTGTCTCACCCTTGATATCCTTCGGGGCTCTTTCGTTTGTTGTTTCCACTTGATCTGGAAGATTGAAAGCCATGGTACAACTCAATAGCTAGGGACTTGTCCACCATTTGATGAAAGGTAAGTGGTAGTTGGGGAACAAGGTTGTGACCCACATTGTAATTGAGTCCTTCCTGGAAGATGGTTGATCTCTGACAATGTAAAAGAGTACTTTGGGTGTGCACTCACCTCGTTTCTTTCTAACAAAGGGATTATTCATCAATCATTTTGTCCTCATTAACCTCAACACAATGGGATAGAAGAAATAATAAATAGGCACGCGATAGAATAAAAAAGAACTCTTCTTCACCGTATGAATGTTCCCTATAGTTTTAGGGATACATTGTCCTTATTGTTTCCTATCTAATTAATAGTAGCATTCGTATATTTTGTATGATTAGATCCCTTTTAGATTTTATATCCTAGTTACCCACTTTGTAGTGCTCCTCCTAAAATATTCAGGTGTGCTAGATTTATCTATGACTTAAGTTATGGTCATGACAAGCTCAGTCCTCAAGCTAGGAAGTGTCCTTCTCAGATACTCCAAAACTCAAAAGGGGTATCATTGTTATAATTAAACCTCACAACATTTTCTAGTAAACTTTGAAAAATATGTTGAAATCTGTTAGACTTCTCGACAAACTAAAGACTTTCCATTTTTTCAGTTGTCATCGATCCTAACCAAGTCCATGACCTAATGTTAGTGACCCATCTATAGGTACATGCATCGATCATGCACGTTCTTTGGATAACTCAGAAAAGGTACAAGATGATGCGACATCTCTCAATCCTTCTCCTATCATTGTTGCCTCTGGAGATTCTACAAATCCCAATGATCTTCCCATTGCCCTAATAAAAGGGAAGTGTTATCCACACTATATCTAATTTTATGTCTTATGATTGCTTATATCCATCATATGTTGTCTTTATTTCCAACCTATCTATTTTCCTAATACCTTGTAGAAAATTTGTTGCATTGAATCACCTAGGGTGGAAACAAGCTATTGAGGACGCGAGATGGCTGCTTTGTCTAAGAATGGCACATGGAGTCTAGTGACCTCTCCTCTTCTTATCTCCATCATATCTTGCCTTTATTTCCAACCTATCTATTTTTCCTATACCTTGTAGTAATTTTCTTGCATTGAATCACCTAGGGCAGAAACAAGCTATTGAGGACGAGATGCCTGCTACAAATGGAGTCTAGTGCTCGCTCATCTAGATAAAGAAATAGTTGATTGCATATGGGTTTCTATAAATAGGCGAGATCACCTCCTTACTAAAATCTAGCGCAAAATACACAACATCCATCTTATATAAAAAATTTGAAGATGAAGGATGCAGGTATAATAATTCCATTTAAATAAGCATGGACCAAATACAACAAAATTATCAATAGTAGCAACAGAAGAAAAATCGATGCTATTACATAGCTTTACTTCAAATGTTTGAAAAAGAAACTAGAAAGTAGACTACAGGATCTAGCAATAGTCTAGTCATCTTGGTAGTCTCACTCCTGATCAACTACTCCTTATTCTGGTCGTATCCCTTGTCCTGGCTCTGGGTGGTTGGGGTCCCCCAACAACTGGAGATAAAAGTATGTGTCAATTAAGGAATAAGGGTAGTTAACAGTAAAAAAAATGGAAAAGTAAAGGTTCACTAACTAAGACATATGAAAAGTATGAGGCAAGTATACAAATATAAATTCTTCTAGTTTAAATGATAGTAAATTTTGCATGCATGATTTAATATGACTACATTAAGCTAACATAGGGTTGAGGCACCTACCTAACCTCAACCTCTAGGTGAGGGAGAGTAACACATTCCCAAGAACCCTAATATATATGAAATGGCGAGAGTGGTCACATTCCCCTAGGCGAAATAACACATGCCCCCACTATGGGTGGTTTGTACTCATGTACAGTACATTAGTTGATTAGTCATTTACATCATCATGCTAAAATAGTTCAATGGCATATTTAAGAAATTGTTAACTTTTGCAAGTGGGGTCCAAGAGCTTAGTATAATTGAAATGAAATGACAAGAATTATTAAAACTAAGGTATAGGCTAATGCCTCATTGGGAAAATAGGATTGGATAAAAATATGCCCAACTTAGGGTTAGAATGCACATAACTCACTTGATATTCCTAGAAATGACTTTTCACCAAATATATTTGTCCAATGTCACTTTTATCCTAGATATAAGGTTTCATCATATAGATTTAGGGTTTTGTAATAAGTTAAGGGTAGAAACCCTAATTTTTAGATCTTTTAGATAAATCCTCAATTTTGGACTTGAAAACTAGGACAAATGATTTGGCATATTTTTCTAATTAGGAAAATATATTTGTTGAGTCAATTTGAGGCTAAAATGAATTATTTATACATTTTTGGGCTTTTTAATTAGTCATTTTGGTTTATTGAAAAACCTTCCTTGAAAACTTGGAAGTCAGGCTTGGGAAAAAATTTTATTGGATAGGGTTTATTTTTCTAAATCCATAGCATATTTATTTATATTTTTCTAATGATCGAGTAATTAGTTGTGAATTTTCTAAAATCAACGAATCAAAATATAGGAAAATGTCAAGTAGGCAAATGAGCTCACAAAAAAAAAGGAAATGGGCCTGTATGACTTGGCCCAATCAAGGGCGTCTATGTAGTAAGTCAACGCGTACGGGCCTTGGTCAAGCAAGAAACTAGTGGTGGTGAAATGTCCAAAATTCCCATGGGCGGAAAACAACTAATAATGAGCGAGGGAGAGGGTAGGATTGTAAAATCATGGCCGGGATTCTTCCTCCACCTTCACCCCGCCATGGTTGTGAAGCATCTCGACTGGTTTGGGCATTTTCATGAATCAGAACGGAATCGTGGGAAATTGGTCTCAAAACAAAGAGAAGGTGGCGAACTCACCTGAGTCTCCAATTCACACGTTGTCACCGTCGAGAATCCACGAGGGTTGCCACTAGGTCAGGGAGGATATCAATGTGCTGGTGGATGTAGGGAGAAGTTTTGACCAAATTGAGGGCAGGTTCTTATTGATGGTGCCTTGGCGAAGTCATTAGCATCGGTATTTATCGGTGGAGTGGTGACTCTTGGTCTAGATGAATCAGAGGTGAGAGAGCTTTGTTCGGCCACTAGGGAGTTTTGTCATTCGGAGGAGTTAGTAGACGAGTGATGGCTTTAATTGAGTGGGGAGAAACAGCAGACTTAAAGGCAAAGAAATCAAGTCGAATAATTAAGTAACGAGTGAGAAATCGCCATTTGAATTTTGGTCCAGTTCTTCATTAGTTACTCCTCACGGTGGGAGGTAGTTGATGACTTTTGAGTCATCAGATCGGCTTGGGTTGAATGGAATTAAGTTATGGCTCTAATTGAGAGGGGAGAAATGGTGGACCTAAAGGCGAAGAAACCACCAAGTCAAATAATTAAGTGATGAGCGAGAAATTGACATTTGAATTATGGTCTAGTTCTTCATCAGTTACTCCTCACGGCGGGAGGTAGTTGACGACTTTTGAGTCGTCAGATCAGGTTGGGTTTTGGATGATCAAGCTTCAGCTGTTAGATGGCTCGCATGAGAGATGTGTAACGCGTGACATGAATTAAATTCAAAACTTTGTTTTTAATGCATCGAATTAATGAAATCATATTAATCACTATAGTTACACTATATTCCAATGAATATAATTCATTTGAGGGGTGAAACAAGGGTCAATTAATCCCAAATTTGAACCATATGCTCACATTAAAGTCTAGAATAATCATATGCCTTTAAACCTAGTTTTTATTCACATCTTGTCTCTTAACCACCATATTGGCCTTTAATGTGTTAATTAATGTATAAGAAAATTGAGATAAGTTGAAAGAGACTTTCTATTAATATTTTGAACGATAATATGAGGTAATCCTCCCTCATTAATCTAAGGTCATCAATTAACTTTATTATTCTCTTTTTCATGCTTTATTTGGTTATTTGTGAGGTGAGAGGTGGTGTGAGGTGATTATGACACTCATTAACTTCTTTCATTTACATTATTCTTTATTTTCTAACTTTATCTAATAATCATTTCATTTTTGTGGACATTTTGCAACACAACTCTTAATAACATATTAATTGAGGTAATTGTGCACTAACCCCTTATGTTTGCATGCATATTTACACCAAGTCATTCAGTTTTCACAAAATCAACATTGAGGACAAACTGATAAAGAAATAGGATATCTTTATGAAAGGGGTGAGATTTCAAGTACATTGAGATTTAGTTTGTTACAGCATTCTACCTCTTAAAAGGATTTCTTCCCTGAAATCTCAAACAAAAAGGGAAAGGTGAGTGTGTAGCATCTTGTCTTTAAGTTCCCAAGTTGATTCTACTAACCCACGATACTTCCACAAGACTTTCACTAGTAGGGTCTCTTTATTCTTTAGTTGTTTAACTCGGGTGTTAAGGATCTTCACCGAAAACTCCTCGTAGGTCAAATTCTCACAAATCTCCAATGGTTCTATCATGAGTACATGAGAAGGATCTTTCACGTACTTCCTCAGCACTATGACATGAAAGACATTATGGATCTTGTCATAAGTAGGAGGATGATCTAGGTGGTATGCACACTCTCCTATCTTAGCCAAGATCTCAAAGGGTTGCACATAATGAGGACTAAGCTTGCCTTTGACATTAGATCGTGCAATAGATTGTATAGGCTTGACTTTTAGGAACACATGGTCTCCTACTAAGAAGCTTACATCAGACCTATGCTTGTCAGCATACATTTTCTGTCGGTCTTGTGTGAATTTTATGTGCTTCTTAATCAACTGGACTTTCTCTATCATCATTTGCATGTTATCAGCCTTCACTAGTGTGCATTCTCCTACGTCATCCCAATGCAACGGGGAACGATAAGGTCTGCCATATAAGGCTTCATACGGAGGAATCCCAATGTTGGCTTGGTAGCTATTATTGTATGCAAACTCATCTAATGGTAGATATTTGTCCCATGCACCTCCCCAATCCATAACACAAGCACGAAGCAGATCCTCCAAAATCTGCATAGTTCTTTTAGACTGGCCATCTATTTTTGGGTGGTAAGCAGTACTGAAATGTAGGTCTATTCCCATCTTTCTTGAATTTGACTCCACACTCGAGAGGTGAATTTTGGTTCATGATCAGATACTATCACTTTGGGTACACCATGCAGACGAACTATCCACTCCATGTATAATTCTGCCATGTCCTCAATTTTATAGTTGGATTTAAAAGGCATAAAGTGGGCAGACTTGGTCATGCGATCGATTACTACCCACACAGCATCACAACCTTTCCTGGTCTTGTGGAAACCAGTGACAAAATCCATAGTTATCTTCTCCCATTTCTATTTTGGAATTTCAAGCAGATGGAGAAGACCACCAGGTCGCTGATGTTCTATCTTTACTTGTTGACAAGTCAAGCATCTTGACACATATAGAGCTATATCCTTTTTCATATTCTTCCACCAGAAACTTCATTGTAGGTCCTTGTACATCTTGGTCGTGCCAGGGTGAATTGTGTACTTAGACCCATGAGCTTCACTCATAACTTTCTGTCATAGGTCACTGATGTCAGGAATCCACAATCTTTGTCGAAAGCGGAGAGCACCATCAACTCTGATGGAGAAACCAAATTGTGGTTTCATGGTTAAGGTTTTCATTCTTCTAACTTTGGACTTTCCAACTGGGCAGCAATAATATATGAAATCTAGTTTGAGGTGATGGATAAGCTAGCCATACGGATACATAACTTATCAGTAGTTTATTCACTCCACAGGTTGTGGTTTCCAACTAGAGACATACTCCAGATTCTTCTATATAGAACATGTTATAGCAGCACAAGATCCAGTTCTCGTTCGACTCAAGGCATCATCAACTACGTTATCTTTATCGAGATGATATATGATGGTAAATTCATAGTCCTTAAGGTACCCCATCCATATATGTTGTCTCAAATTCAGGTCATTTTGTGTCAAGCGGTATTATAAACTCTTATGGTCAAAAAAGACCTCGAACTTGACTACATAGATATAGTGTCGCCAGATTTTTAGAGCATGAATAATGGTTGCTAGCTCTAAATCATGTGTAGGCCAGTTTTCTTCATTCGGCTTCAACTGGAAGGAAGCATAGGCAATCACTTTACCTTCTTGCATTAGAACACATCCTAAACCTTGCTTGGAGGCATCAGTGAAAATAACATAGGGTTTTCCTTTGATAGGTAATGCAAGCACAAGTGCAGATGTCAGGCTTTGCTTCAACTTCTGAAAGCTATCCTCACATTAGGGAGTCTAAACAAATTTGACTTCTTTTTGTGTCAACCTTGTCATAGGGAGGGCTAATTCTGAGAAATTCTTGATAAACTTCTGGTAGTAACCTACTAGAACGAGGAAATTACATATTTTAGATGGGTTCTTCAGAGCCTTTCATTTGGTCACAGCTTCTACTTTTATAGGGTCAACATCAATGTGTCCAGAGGAAATCACATGACCCAAGAACATTACTTCTTTGATCTACAACTCACACTTTCAGAATTTAGCATACAATTGATTTTCTCATAGTGTATTGAGTGCCGGTCTCAGATGTTTGTGATGTTGTTCTTCTGACTCAGAATATATCAAGACATCATCGATGAGTACCATGACGAACCAAATGAGATAAGGACCAAAAACTCAATTCATCAAGTCCATAAAGGAAGTCGGGGGGCATTGGTCAACCCGAAAGGCATGACCAAGAATTCATAATGCCCATATCCAGTTCTGAAGGTTGTCTTTGATATGTCTTCATCCTTCACATGCATCTAATAATAACCACTTCGCAAGTCAATCTTTTAGAAGACAGTGGCTGACTTGAGTTGGTCAAAGAGATCGTCGATGCATGGTAGTGGATAATGATTCTTCACCGTGACTTGATTAAGCATGTGGTAGTCCATAACATCCGCATTGATCCATCCTTCTTCTTTATGAACAAGACGTGGGCTCCCCAAGTTGAGACGCTTGGGCGTATGCAACCCATGTCAAGAAGTTCTTGAATATTCTTCTTGAGCTCAGTGAGTTCAGTTGGTTCTAAGTGGTAAGGTGGATTTGAGAATGATTAAGTTTTGGGTGCAAGCTCGATGGATAATTCCACGTCACGAGTTGGAGGTAACTCAGGTAACTCTTCATAAAAAGTGGTAAGTGGCTTTGAGATTGGTGAAGTTTTGGTCAGGGAAATCCTTCACCACTTCTATATGGTCGAGGGCAGGAGTTGTGGCATCTAGAACTATAGATGCTAAGTATGCCCTACACCCTTGTGAGATGAGTTTTTCAGATTTGATGGCAGAGATAATAAATTTTCGTTCTTCTCACTTCCTACCTTTGATACACATCCTTCCTTCTAGGTGTAACAAGCTAGCCTTCGACTCTTCACAGAATAGGACTACCTTATATTTCTTTAGCCAATCCATACCCAGGATAATGTCAAAGGTCATCATTTCAAGCAAGATGAAGTCTGAAGGAAACATCTTCCCCAAGATGCAAAGGTCCATGGTCAGAAGTTTGAGATAAGAGGAGCAGATTCGACCACTAGGTGTTTTGACATCTAACACATGTTCCGTAAATTCAAATTCTATTTCTAGCATAGAGGCCAATTGTGTAAATATGAAGGTATGTGATGATATAGAATCAAAAAAAAATTAACCAGATGCATATTAAGGTTTAAAGTACATTCGATGACCTCATTGCCTTCACCAGCTTCTTCAGCATCTATAGCAAAAACCCTACCGTTCCGCCTCTCTACCGACAGTCGGTGCCTTGTTGGTTGTTGTTGTTGTTGTTGTTCCACGGAGGCAGATTCTAATGTTGAGGTGGTTGTTGGGTTGGGACTTGTCCTCGTTGAAACTTGAGACAAATTGGTCGAATATGTCCAACTTGGCCACACTCATCACAGATGGGTGTAGGTCGATCCTCCCTTCGAGGTAGAGCATTGCCTACCAGGCACTTCCCCGATAGATGAGATCGGGAACATCTATTGCATCTATTTTGCCCATGATATCCTTTGGGGCTCTTCCGTTTGTTATTGCCACTTGATCTAGTAGATTGAAAGCCATGGTACAACTCAATACCTAGGGCCTTGTCCACAGTTTGATGAAAGGTAAGTGGTAGTTGGGGAACAAGGTTGCGACCCAAATTGTAATTGAGTCCTTCCTAGAAGATGGTTGATCTCTGACAATGTAAAAGAGTACTTCGGGTGTGCACTCGCCTCATTTCTTTCTAACAAAGGGATTATTCATCAATCATTTTGTCCTCATTAACCTCAACACAATGGGATAGAAGAAAGAATAAATAAACACACGATAGAATAAAAAAGAACTCTTCTTCACCGTATGAACGTTCCCTATAGTTTTAGGGGATACATTGTCCTTATTGTTTCCTATCTAATTAATAGTAGAATTCATATATTTTTTATGATTAGATCCATTTTAGATTTTATATCCTAGTTGCCCACTTGTAGTGCTCCTCCTAAAATATTCGGGTGTGTTAGATTTATCTATGACTTAAGTTATGGTCATGACAAGCTCAGTTCTCAATCTAGGAAGTGTCTTTCTCAGATACTCCAAAACTCAAAAGGGGTATCATTGTTATAATCCAACCTCACAACATTTTCTAGTAAACTTTGAAAAATATGTTGAAATCTCTTAGACTTCTCGACAAACTAAAGACTTTCCTTTTTTTTAGTTGTCATTGATCCTAACCAAGTCCGTGACCTAATGTTAGTGACCCATCTATAGGTACATGCATCGATCGTGCACATTCTTTGGATAACTCAGAATAGGTACAAGATGATGCAACATCTCTCAATCCTTCTCCTATCATTGTTGCCTCTGGAGATTCTACAAATCCCAATGATCTTCCCATTACCCTAATAAAAGGGAAGTGTTATCCACCCTATATCTAATTTTATGTCTTATTATTGCTTATATCCATCATATGTTGTCTTTATTTCCAACCTATTTATTTTCCTAATACCTTGTAGAAAATTTGTTACATTGAATCACCTAGGGTGGAAACAAGATATTGAGGACGAGATGGCTGCTTTGTCTAAGAATGGCACATGGAGTCTAGTGACCTCTCCTCTTCTTATCTCCATCATATCTTGCCTTTATTTCCAACCTATCTATTTTTCCTATACCTTATAGTAATTTTCTTGCACTGAATCACCTAGGGAAGAAACAAGCTATTGAGGATGAGATGCCTGCTACAAATGGAGTCTAGTGATCACTCATCTAGATAAAGCAATAGTTGATTGCATATGGGTTTCTATAAAGAGGCAAGATCACCTCCTTACTAAAATCTAACGGAAAATACACAACATCCATCTTTTATAAAAAATTTGAAGATGAAGGATGCAGGTATAATAATTCCATTTAAATAAGCATGGACCAAATACAACAAAATTGTCAATAGTAGCAACGGAAGAAAAATCTATGCTATTACATAGCTTTTCTTCAAATGTTTGAAAAAGAAACTAGAAAGTAGACTACAGGATCTAGCAATAGTTACCTAGTCATCTTGGTAGTCTCACTCCTGATCAGCTACTCCTTGTTCTGGTCGTATCCCTTGTCCTGGCTCTGGGTGGTTGGGGTCACCCAACAACTGGAGATAAAAGTATGTGTCAATTAATGAATAAGGGAAATTAACAGTAAAAAAATGGAAAAGTAAAGGTTCACTAACTAAGAGATATGAAAAGTATGAGGCACGTATACAAATAAAAATTCTTCTAGTTTAAATGATAGTAAATTTTGCATGCATGGTTTAATAAGACTACATTAAGCTAACATAGGGTTGAGGCACCTACCTAACCTCAACCTCTAGGTGAGGGAGAGTAACACATTCCCAAGAACCATAATATATATGAAATGGCGAGAGTGGTCACATTCCCCTAGGCGAAATAATACATGCCCCCACTATGTGTGGTTTGTACTCATGTACAGTACATTAGTTGATTAGTCATTTACATCATCATGATAAATAGTTCAATGGCATATTTAAGAAATTGTTAACTTTTGCAAGTGGGGTCCAAGAGCCTAGTATAATTGAAATGAAATGACAAGAATTATTAAAACTAAGGTATAGGCTAATGCCTCGTTGGGAAAATAGGATCGTATAAAAATATGCCCAACTTAGGGTTAGAATGCACATAACTCACTTGAGATTCCTAGAAATGACTTTTCACCAAATATATTTGTCCAATGTCACTTTTATCCTAGATATAAGGTTTCATCATATAGATTAGGGTTTTGTAATAAGTTAAGGGTAGAAACCCTAATTTTTAGATCCTTTAGATAAATCCTCAATTTTGGACTTGAAAACTAGGACAAACGATTTGGCATATTTTTCTAATTAGGAAAACATATTTTTTGAGTCAAATTGAGGTTAAAATGAATTATTTATATATTTTAGGGGTTTTTAATTAGTCATTTTGGTTTATTGAAAAACCTTCCTTGAAAACTTGGAAGTCAGGCTTGGGAAACCTTGTTATTCACTAGGGTTTATTTTTTTAAATCCATAGCATATTTATTTATATTTTTCTAATAATCGAGTAGTTAGTTGTGAATTTTCTAAAATCAACGAATCAGGATATAGGAAAATGTCAAGTAGGAAAATGAGCTCACAAAAAAAGGAATTGGGCACGTGTGACCTGGCCCAATCAAGGGCGTCTAGGTAGCAAGTCAACGCTAACGGGCCTTGGTCAAGCAAGAAACTTGTGATGGTTAAATTTCCAAAATGCCCATGGGTGGAAAACAACTAATAACGAGCGAGGGAGAGGGTAGGGTTGTAAAATCATGGTCGGGATTCTTCCTCCACCTTCACCCCACCATGGTTGTGAAGCAGCTCGACTGGTTTGGGCATTTTCACGAATCAGAACGGAATCGTGGGAAATTGGTCTCAAAACGAAGAGAAGGTGGCGAACTCACCTGAGTCTCCAATTCACACATTGTCATCGCCGAGAGTCCACGAGGGCCGCCACTAGGTCAGGGATGATATCATTGTGTTGGTGGATGTAGGGAGAAGTTTTAACAAAATTGAGGGTAGGTTCTTATTGATGGTGCCTTGGCGAAGTCATTGGCATAGGTATTTATCGGTGGGGTGGCGACGCTTGGCCTAGACGAATCAGAGGTGGGAGAGATTTGTTCGGCCACTAGGGAGTTTTGTCATTCAGGGGAGTTAGTAGACGATTGATGGCTCTAATTGAGTGGGGAGAAATAGCAGACTTAAAGGCGAAGAAATCAAGTCAAATAATTAAGTGACGAGTGAGAAATCACCATTTGAATTTTGGTCCAGTTCTTCATTAGTTACTCCTCGCGGTGGGAGGTAGTTGATGACTTTCGAGTCATCAGATCGGCTTGGGTTGAATGGAATTAAGTGATGGATCTAATTGAGAGGGGAGAAATGGTGGACCTAAAGGCAAAGAAACCAAGTTGAATAATTAAGTGATGAGTGAGAAATTGCCATTTGAATTTTGGTCTAGTTCTTCATCATTTACTCCTCACGGCGGGAGGTAGTTGACGACTTTTGAGTCATCAGATCAGGTTGGGTTCTGGATGATCAAGCTTCAGCTGTCAGATGGCTCGCATGAGAGATGTGTAACGCGTGACATGAATTAAATTCAAAACTTTGTTTTTAATGCATCGAATTAATGAAATCATATTAATCACTATAGTTACACTATATTCCAATGAATATAATTCATTTGAGGGGCGAAACAAGGGTCAATTAATCCCAAATTTGAACCATATGCTCACATTAAAGTCTAGAATAATCCTATGCCTTTAAACCTAGTTTTTATTCACGTCTTGTCTCTTAACCACCATATTGGCCTTTAATGTGTTAATTAATGTATAAGAAAATTGAGTTAAGTTGAAAGAGATTTTCTATTAATATTTTGAACTAAAATATGAAGTAATCCTCCCTCATTAATCTAAGGTCATCAATTAACTTTATTATTCTCTTTTTCATGCTTTATTTGGCTATTTGTGAGGTAAGAGGTGGTGTGAGGTGATTATGACACTCATTAACAACTTTCATTTACATTATTCTATATTTTCTAACTTTATCTAATAATCATTTCATTTTTGTGGACATTTGCAACACAACTCTTAATAACATATTAATTGAGGTAGTTATCCACTAACCCCATATGTTTGCATGCATATTTACACCAAGTCATTCAGTTTTCACAAAATCAACATTGAGGACAAACTGATAAAGAAAATATGATATCTTTATGAAAGGGGTGAAATTTCAAGTACATTGAGATTTAGTTTGTTGTAGCATTCCACCCCTTAAAAGGATTTCGTCCCTGAAATCTCAAATAAATAGGGAAAGGTGAGTGTGTAGCATCTCGTCTTTAAGTTCCCAAGTTGATTCTACTAACCCATGATACTTCCACAAGACTTTCACTAGTTGGGTCTCTTTATTCTTTAGTTGTTTAACTCGGGTGTTAAGGATCTTCACCGAAAACTCCTCATAGGTCAAATTCTCACAAATCTCCAATGGTTCTATCATGAGTACATGAGAAGGATCTTTCACGTACTTCCTCACCACTATGACATGAAAGACATTATGGATCTTGTCATAAGTAGGAGGATGATCTAGGTGGTATGCACACTCTCCTATCTTAGCCAAGATCTCAAAGGGTTGCACATAATGAGGACTAAGCTTGCCTTTGGCTTTAGATCGTGCAATAGAGCGTATAGGCTTGACTTTTAGGAACACATGGTCTCCTACTAAGAAGCTTACATCAGACCTATGCTTGTCAGCATACATTTTTTGTCGGTCTTGTGCGAATTTCATGTGCTTCTTAATCAACTGGACTTTCTCTATCATCATTTGCATGTTATCAGTCTTCACTAGTGTGCATTCTCCTACGTCATCCCAATTCAATGGGGAACGATAAGGTCTACCATATAAGGCTTCATACGGAGGAATCCCAATGCTGGCTTGGTAGCTATTATTGTATGCAAACTCATCCAATGGTAGATATTTGTCCCATGCACCTCCCCAATCCATAACACAAGCACGAAGAAGATCCTCCAGAATCTACATAGTTCTTTTAGACTGGCCATCTATTTTTGGGTGGTAAGCGGTACTGAAATGTAGGTCTATTCCCATCTTTCTTGAATTTCACTCCAAATTCGAGAGGTGAATTTTGGTTCACGATCAAATACTATCACTTTGAGTACACCATGCAGACAAACTATCCACTCCATGTATAATTATGCCATGCCCTCAATTTTGTAGTTGGATTTAAAAGGCATAAAGTGGGCAGACTTGGTCATGCGATCGATTACTACCCACACAGCATCACAACCTTTCCTGGTCTTGTGGAAACCAGTGACAAAATCCATAGTTATCTTCTCCAATTTCTATTTTGGAATCTCAAACGGATGGAGAAGACCACCAGGTCGCTGATGTTCTATCTTTACTTTTTGACAAGTCAAGCATCTTGACACATATAGAGCTATATCCTTCTTCATATTCTTCCACCAGAAACTTCATTGTAGGTCCTTGTACATCTTGGTCGTGCCAGGGTGAATTGTGTAGTTAGACCCATGAGCTTCACTCAGAACTTTTTGTCATAGGTCACTGATGTCAGGAATCCACAATCTTTGTCGAAAGCGGAGAGCACCATCAACTCTGATGGAGAAACCAAATTGTGGTTTCATGGTTAAGGTTTTCATTCTTCTAACTCAGGACTTTCCAACTGGGCAGCAACAATGTATGAAATCTAGTTTGGGGTGATGGATAAGCTAGCCATATGGATACATAACTTATCAGTAGTTTATTCACTCCACAGGTTGTGGTTTCCAACCAGAGACATACTCCAGATTCTTCTATATAGAACATGTTATAGCAGCACAAGCTCCAGTTCTCGTTCGACTCAAGGCATCAGCAACTACGTTATCTTTATCGAGATGATATATGATGGTAAATTCATAGTCCTTAAGGTACCCCATCCATATACGTTGTCTCAAATTTAGGTCCTTTTGTGTCAAGAGGTATTTTATACTCTTATGGTCAGAAAAGACCTCAAACTTGACTGCATAGAAATAATGTCGCCAGATTTTTAGAGCATGAACAATGGTGGCTAGCACTAAATCATGTGTAGGCCAGTTTTCTTCATTCAACTTCAACTGGTGGGAGGCATAGGCAATCACTTTACCTTCTTCCATTAGAACACATCCTAAACCTTGTTTGGAGGCATCAGTGAAAATAACATAGGGTTTTCCTTTGATAGGTAATGCAAGCATAGGTGCAGATGTCAGGCTTTGCTTCAACTTCTGAAAGCTATCCTCACATTCAGGAGTCTAAACAAATTTGACTTCTTTTTGTGTCAACTTTGTCATAGGGAGGGCTAATTCTGAGAAATTCTTGATAAACTTCTGGCAGTAACCTTCTAGACCGAGGAAACTACGGGTTTTAGATGGGTTTTTCAGAGCCTTTCATTTGGTCACAGCTTCTACTTTTACAGGGTCAACATCAATGTGTCCAGAGGAAATCACATGACCCAAGAACATTACTTTTTTTATCTAGAACTCACACTTTGAGCATTTAGCATAAAATTGATTTTCTCATAATGTATTGAGTGCCAGTCTCAGATGTTTGTGATGTTGTTCTTCTGACTCAGAATATATCAAGACATCATCGATGAATACCGCGACGAACCAAACAAGATAAGGACCAAAAACTTGATTCATCAAGTCCATAAAGGAAGCAGGGGGCATTGGTCAACCCGAAAGGCATGACCAAGAATTCATAATTCCCATATCTAGTTCTAAAGGTTGTCTTTGATATGTCTTCATCCTTCACATGCATCTGATAATAACCACTTTGCAAGTCAATCTTTTAGAAGACAGTGGCTGACTTGAGTTGGTCAAAGAAATCGTCGATGCATGGTAGTGGATAATGATTCTTCACCGTGACTTGATTAAGCATGTGGTAGTCCATAACATCCACATTGATCCATCCTTCTTCTTTATGAACAAGACGGGGGCTCCCCAAGTTGAGACGCTTGGGCGAATAAAATCCATGTCAAGAAGTTCTTGAAGATGCTTCTTGAGCTTAGTGAGTTTAGTTGGTTCTAAGTGGTAAGGTGGCTTTTAGATTGATGAAGTTTTGGGTGCAAGCTCGATGAATAATTCCATGTCACGAGTTGGAGGCAACTCAGGTAACTCTTCAGAAAAAGTGGTAAGGTGGCTTTGAAATTGATGAAGTTTTGGTTAGGGAAATCCTTCACCACTTCTATATGGTCGAGGGTAGGAGTTGTGGCACCTAGAACTATAGATGCTAAGTATGCCCTACACCCTTGTGAGATGAGTTTTTCAGATTTGATGGCAGAGATAATGAATTTTCATTCTTCTCACTTCCTACCTTTGATACACATCCTTCCTTCTAGGTGTAACAAGCTAGCCTTCGACTCTTCACAGAATAGGACTACCTTATATTTCTTTATCCAATCTAGACCCAGGATAATCTCAAAGGTCATCATGTCAAGAACGATGAAGTCTGAAGGAAACATCTTCCCCAAGATGCAAAGGTCCATGGTCAGAAGTTTGAGATAAGAGGAGCAGATTCTACCACTAGGTGTTTTGACATCTAACACATGTTCCATAAATTCAGATTCTATTTCTAGCATAGAGGCAAATTGTGTAAATATGAAGGTATGTGATGATCTAGAATAAAAAAAAATTAACCAGATGCATATTAAGGTTTAAAGTACCTTCGATGACCTCATTGCCTTCACCAGCTTCTTCAGCATCTATAGCAAAAACCCGACCATTCCACCTCTCTACCGGCAGTCGGTGCCCTTGTTGGTTGTTGTTGTTGTTGTTGGGTTGGGACTTGTCCTCTTTGAAACTTGAGACAATTTGGTTGAATATGTCCAACTTGGCCACACTTGTGACAAACGGGTGCAGGTTGATCCTCCCTTCGAGGAAGAGCATTGCCTACCGGGCACTTCCTCGATGGATGAGATCGGGAACGTCTATTGCATCTGTCTCGCCCTTGATATCCTTCGGGGCTTTTCCGTTTGTTGTTGCCACTTGATCTAGAAGATTGAAATCCATGGTACAACTCAATAGCTAGGGCCTTGTCCATCATTTGGTGAAAGGTAAGTGGTAGTTGGGGAACAAGGTTGCGACCCACATTGTAATTGAGTCCTTCCAGGAAGATGGTTGATCTCTGATCAGTTCCAAGGTCAACAACATAGCGTTAAAGCAATAGGAAACAATGAATGTATTTAGATACACTCATGTTTCCTTGACGTAGACTGTAGAATTCAGCCTCCTTCTTCAAGTAAGTCGGGCAGATATAATTCTCTCTGAACTGTTTGAGGAATTATTACCAGGTCATAGCCGTAGTGTCTCGGGTACAAAAGATTCTATTCCACCATATCGGGCTGGCCCATCCAGAACATAGATTGCAAAGCAAATCATTTAGTGAGGAGGACACGCCATGCCACCAAAGGTGTGTTCTAGGGATAACATCCAGTCGTCAGCTTTGTCCACCATGTTGGACTCATTCTCCCCCTTGAAAGATGGTGGCTGCATCTTTATGAAATCAGTCAAGAGAAACTCCTTTGATTTGCTAGCAGAAGCTACAGAAGCAGTGAGATGTCCCACCAAGGTTGTAGAGAGAAGTTGATGCAGCATAGTCAATTCTTGTTCAGGTGTCACAGTTGGTGGAGTCAGAGTCATAGGAGTCTCATGAGTCTCCGGGTGGTTGGAGTTGTCAGAGTTGTCTCCGAACAAGTTACCCCTCCTGAAAGACAAGGTCATAGTGTAAGATTTCTAGGAGTAATTGATAGAAATAGATGATGCTACTATTGCCTATAGGCATGCCATTTTGGGCATTTCGTATCAAATCAGGCCAGGCCGGTGTCATATGAACCCAGGAGTCCCCGTAAACCAAGTTAGTGGAGCAGAGGAAAATATCACCAGCCCCTAGGTTCTGACCCTTTCTAGACACCATCACTTTCAACTTCATGCCCTAGTAGCTACCCTACATGCTCTGATACCATGTTGTAAAGAGGCAAGATCACCTCCTTACTACAATTTAACAGAAAATACACAACATCCATCTTTTATATAAAAAAATTGAAGATGAAGGATGCAGGTATAATAATTTCATTTAAATAAGCATGGACCAAATACAAAAAAACTGTCAACAGTAAAAGTAGAAGAAAAACATATGCTATTACATAGCTTTATTTCAAATGTTTGAAAAAGAAACTAGAAAGTAGACTATAGGTTCTAGCAATAGTAACCAAGTCATCTTGGTAGTCTCATCCTGATCAGCTACTCCTTGTTCTGGTCCTATCCCTTGTCCTGGCTCTATGTGGTTGGGGTCACCCAGCAAGAGGAGATAAAAGTATGTGTGAATTAAGGAATAAGGACATTTAACTGTAAAAAATGGCGAAGTAAAGGTTCACTAACTAAGAGATTTTAAAAGTATGAGGCAAGTATACAAATCAAAATTATGCCAGTTTAAATGGTAGTAAAATTTGCATGCATGATTTAATATGACTACATTAAGCTAACATAGGGTTGAGGCACCTACCTAACCTCAATCTCTGGGGAGGGAGAGTAACACATTCCCAATCACCCTAATATATATGAAATGGGGAGAGTGGTCACATTCTTCTAGGAAAAATAACACATGCCCACTATGGGTGGTTTGTACTCATGTACACTACATTAGTTGATTAGTCATTTACATCATCGTGCTAAAATAGTTCAATGGTAGATTTAAGAATTTGTTAACTTTTGCAAGTGGGGTTCAAGAGCCTAGTATAATTGAAATGAAATAACAAGAATTATTAAAACTAAGGTATAGGCTCATGCCTCATTGGGAAAATAGGATTGGATAAAAATATTCCCAACTTAGGGTTAGGACGCACATACCTCACTTGACATTCATAAAAATGACTTTTCACCAAATATATTTGTCCAATGTCACTTTTATCCTAGGTACAAGGTTTCATCATATAGATTAGGGTTTTGTAATAAGTTATTAGTAGAAACCCTAATATTTAGATCATTTAGATAAATCCTCAATTTTGGAGGAAACTAGGCAAAATGATTTGGTATATTTTTATAATTACGAAAACAAATTTGTTGAGTCAATTTGAGGTTAAAAATGAATTATTCATAAATTTTAGGGTTTTTTAATTAGTCATTTTGATTTATTGAAAACCCTTCCTTGAAAACTTAGAAATTAGGCTCAGGAAACATTTTTATTGGATAGGGTTTATTTTTTTGAATCCATAACATATTTATGTATGTTTTTCAGATAATCAAGTAATTAGTTGTGGATCTTCTAAAATCAATGAATCAGAAAATAGGAAAATGCCACGTAGGCAAATGAACTCGCAAAAGAAAAGGACGCGAGCCCACGTGACCTAGCCCAATTACAGGTGTCCAGGTAGCGACTCAGCGCACGCGGGCCTTGGTCAAGCGAGAAAGTAGCGGTGCCAAAATGTCTAAAATACCCCTAGGTGGAAAACAACTAATAACGAGCGAGGGAGAGGGTAGGGTTTTAAAATCATGGTCAGGATTTTTCCCCCACCTTTGCCCTGCCATGGCTGTGAAGTAGCTTGGTTGGTTTGGGCATTTTCGTGAATCAGAACGGAATCATGGAAAATTGGTCTCGAAACGAAGAGGAGAAGGTGGTGAACTCACATGAGTCTCCAATTCGCATGATGTCACCACCAAGAGTCCACGAGGGCCACCTCTAGGTTAGGGAGGAGATCATTATGTTGGTGGATGTAGGGAGAATCTTTGGCCAAATTGAGGATAGGTTCTGATTGTTGGTGCCTTGGTGATGCCATTGGCATAGGTATTTATAGGTGGGGTGGCGACTCTTGGCCTAGACGAATCTGAGGTGAGAGAGCGTCGTTCAGACACTAGGGTGTTTCATCATCCAGGGGAGTTAGTAGGTGAGTGATGGCTCTAATTTAGAGGGGAGAAATGACGGACCTAAAGGCAAAGAAATGAAGTCGAATAATTAAGTGATGAGTGAGAAATCGCCATTTGAATTTTGGTTCAATTCTTCATCAGTTACTCCTCATAGCGGGAGGTAGTTGATGATTTTTGAATCGTCAGATCAGGTTGGGTTCTGGATTATCAAGCTTCAGCCATCGGATGGCTCGCGTGAGAGATGTGTAAAGCATGACGTGAATTAAATTCAAAACTTTGGTGTTAATGCATTGAATTAATGAAATCATATTAATCACTATAGTTACACTATATTACAACGAATATAATCCATTTGAGGGGTGAAACAAGGGTCAATTAATCCCAAATTTGAACCATAGGCCCACATTAAATCCTAGAATAATCATATACCTTTAAACCTCATTTTTATTCACGTTTTGGCTCTTAACCACCATATTGGCCTTTAATGTGTTAATTAATGTATAAGAAAATTGAGTTAAGTTGAAAGAGATTTAATATTAACATTTAGAATGAAAATATGAAGTAATCCTCCTTCATTAATTTAAAGGTCATCAATTAACTTTATTATTCTCTTTTTAATGCTTTATTTGCCTTTTTATGAGGTGAGAGGTGATGTGAGGTGATTATGACACTCCTTAACTACTTTCATTTACATTATGCTTTATTTCTAACTTTATCTCATTTTTATCATTTCATTTTTGTGGACATTTTGCAACACAACCCTTAGTAACATATTAATTGAGCTAATTGTACACTAACCCCTTATGTTTGCATGCATATTTACACCAAGTCATTCAATTTTCACAAAATCAACATTGAGGACAAACTTATAAAGAAAATAGGATATCTTTATGAACGGGGTGAAATTTTAAGTACATTGAGATTCAGTACAGTTTCCTCAGTTAAAGTTGGTCCCAAAGGGACTATTGACCGTCTTAGATCAAGAATTGTCATAAAAGGCTACACATAAGTATATGGGAAAGATTATCTAGTGACTTTTTCTCTCGTGTCCAAAATGAAATTTGTTTGTCGTTTCATCTCATTAGGTGTTCACTTCTCATGGATATTGCATCAGCTAGATATCAAGAATACCTTCCTTCATGGTGGCCTGTCTGAAGAAATATATACGGATTAACCACTTGGGATCATTGCTCAGGGGGTTCTCATCTTTTCTTCTGGCTTCATAAATCCATGTATGGTCTAAAGTAGTCACCCCGCATGTAGTTTGAGAAGTTTATTCAAATCTATTGAAACTCTTGGCCTATAGCACTCCAATCTAGATCACTCTATCTTCTATCAGCATGGATCTTTTGGATGTATCCTTCTAGTTGTTTAATTTGATGACATTGTTATTATAGGTGATGATTACCAAGGGATTGCATGTCTAGAATAATTTCTTCAAGGTAAATTTTAGACCAAATCTCTTGGTCCTCTCAAATACTTTGTCAGTATTGAGGTGGCAAGGTCCAAAGATGGAACTATCATCTCTCAGTGTGAGTATCTACTATATCGTTTTGATGAAATTGGTATGTTGGGATCAAAACATGTAGATTCACCTATGGATACTAAAATTAAATTGTATGAAGATTAGGTAGATCCTCTTGTAGATATTGGAGAGTACGAACGACTAATTTGATAACTGAATTATTTCACAGTTACTCGGTTAGACATCTCATTTGCTACAAGTGTGGTTAGTCAATTCTTAAAGAAACCACATATTGGTCATTGGGCCTACTTATTCATATCCTCTTCTATCTCAAAAGATCTCCTAAGAAAGGTCTATTCTACACTAGTCATGAACACTTAAAGTGTATAGTTTCTTAGATGTAGACTGGACATGCTCTATCATTGATTAGCACTTTGTGATTGAATATTGTGTCTTTGTAGGGTAACCTGGTCTCCTAGAGGAGAAAGAATAAGAATGTCAATTCTTGCTCAAGCATCAAATCTGAGTATTGAGGTATGGCTCATGTCACAAGTGAACTTCTTTGGGTTGGGAACCTCATGGAAGAACATGATTTCTACAATCTGAACCCATGGAATGGTAGTGAGACGGTCAAGATATATTTCTCATAGCTTCCAACCTCATCTTTTATGAGCATATAAAATATATCAAAGTCAGCTATCATTTCATCAGAGAGAGATCAGACCTTTATCAGTACACTTAGAAGATTAACTTGCAGATCTATCTACTAAATCCTTAATGGATGTCATCTTTAAATATTATGTAACAAATTGGGTGCTTATGATATCTATGCATCAGTTTAATGGGGAATTTTAAGTGTATAAGTCTATCTATACTCTTTTTCATTGGATAAGTCTCATATTATGGATATTTCCAGCCACTCATAGTCTTATATAAAGGCTAGCCCCCATGTCTATAACACACACAAGATATTCACCACTTTCTCTTTGGTAATAGAACCAAACTCAAATCTAGGTTTTTTATCATTATACACGCATATAGATAAAAATATGAGGGAAGCAACAAATGAATCTCTCCTCGTTTTGTTTTCATGAATGCATAAAAATTAAAAAAAGCACATATTAAAGGGAATAGAATGATGTGGGGCAGCATCTGCGTCAAGAATAGCACAGAAAAGGTTATAGAAATAGAAGGGAGACAGTAGGGAGGAGAAAGTGGGTCATCTTCCAAGGAGAAATTAAATAGAATAGGAAAGAAGTAAGAAGTGAAGCATTAGGGATAGAGAAGGGAAGTAATGGGAAGGCGTAAAAAAAATATCCCATGGGAGATAACTCATAATTTACTAATAAAGACACAATATTTCCAAAATAGAACATATATATATGTGTTTAATGTTTTTTTGTTTACATTAATTATAATTTCAAAACACAACAATGTGTCATTGCAGTCATAGTTATTAGTGTAATTTATATTAACTCAGTTAGGCTAATGTGTTTCTAGTATATATGATATGTAACTTTGACCTTTTATTGAGTTATGTACTCACAAATATGGCATCAACTATAGAAATTATTATAAAGTATTAACGTGTGCAGTTTATATATTTTCTCATAGATTGATTTTTGTGTACACTTTTAATGTATTATATAATGTTATTTAATAATGTGTTTTTAACCATATGTTATGGTTGAACTTTATTAGCTTTTGTGTATTGTATAATTCAAATACGTATAACTTGGTGAAAAACTTTATAAATATATTTATGACATTTAATTTATATGGTTTTATATATTTGATGTTTTATATTATAATATTCTTGAATTGTGCTCAAGAAAATGTGTATATTCAGTGATATGTTTTGTGTTTTAGACAACTGTGTCTTACATTATGTATAGATTATGTGTAATACTTATGTGAACACATTTTTAAGTGAATCTCATAATTTATAATTATGTTTTTTGTGCATTTGTATTTAGCATGTATACATGGGTTTGTGTTGTTTGTAGTATACATATTATTCTATATTTTCTTTGTATATGTTTTGGGTACTTTTGTACGATATATAGTTAACTTTGTATTATACATGTTTAGCAAAAAAAATTGTAGTATGAATGTGTTATAATGTTTTACCGTTCATACATTAATGTGTTATCTCATCATACCTCCCTCCTCTCTTGTTTCCCTTTGTTTATTTAAGTTTTCCACTAATTCCCTCATCCCTTCCCACTATTTTATATTTCACTTTTTTATCTACCTCTCTCTTCCATCTCCTATATTTTTTTTCCTCTTTCTAATTCTTGTCTCTTGTTTTTTATTTCTCTCCCAC